>JAODAL010028009.1:0-54018 GCA_025379985.1 Phyllomedusa bahiana | reverse complement strand
CGGGTTTAGAGCAATCAAGGGGTTAAAATGAAGCCTTGGGTATGAAATACCCTACAGAACAACCAGATGGAATTCAGGCGTGTATGGGGCAGAAGTACACCCACCCTGGAGTTTAGGGAAAATACAAAACTAAAACAAAATAATAATGGCTGGTTGAGTAACAAGTGTGTATATGACACACACTTGTGAAGGTCTTTCACTCCAGTAGCTGAAAAAACGAGTTTCTTTGCTAAAGAGTGCAATATAGTGCAGCAGCAAGATGCTTATTGACAGGAGTCACAGTGAGAAGTGCGAGAGTGTAACATGGCGTCCATATTTATAGGACTGTGACATCACAGAAGCCTGCTAGTTGCTGATTGGCTTCATGTCTGCACATGTCATTGAGGGTGTTCCTTTCCTCCTCCCAGAGTTCTCTGCCCCATGTCACGCCATGTGCTCGCGGCCATTTTATATAAAAAAGACGTTTCGTGCCCGCGACGTACCATAAACTTCGGCTTCATGCAGAACCGAAGTTTTCCTGAAATTCTAAATGAATTCCACTTCGTTAGAATCAATTCACCCATTTCTAATCAGCACGATAGGGCTTTACCATTCGCTTCTGGACTCTTCAAGTACCCCGAGGTCTAACATTTTCTTGACCTCCTCAGATACTGGGACTCAGTATGGTTTTAAATGGACTTTTACCCCTGGTTCTGTTACAATATCATGTCTTATGACATCAGTACGCCATGGTAGCCCAGAAAATACATCTGTATTTATTTGTATGAACTCCCTGGTTTCTTGTTTCTGGGACTTTGACAGTGAGTCGGACACATACACCTCTGGAGAGGCACCATGGAGGCACTCACGGCAGTCAGGGTCTCTCTGTCTTTCCATGGTTTAATTAGGTTCATGTGGTACAATTGCTCTGGCTTTCGCTTACCTGGCTGGTATACCTTATAATTCATGTCTCCCACCTTTTCAATCACTTCATAGGGCCCTTGCCATTTTGCTAGAAACTTGCTCTCTACAGTAGGGACCAATATTAACATCCAATCACCTGGGTTAAAGCGCCGTACCTTGGCCGACTTATTATATACTCGGCTTTGAGCCTCCTGTGCCTGCTATAAGTGTTCCCTGACTATTGGCATAACTGCAGCGATCGTATCCTGCATTTGAGAGACGTATTCAATCGCACTCTGGTAGGGGGTGGACTCCTGCTCCCAGGTTTCCTTTGCGATGTCCAGGTGACCATGTGGACGTCTACCATAAACCAGCTCACAGTGTTCGCTGTACAGGATAAATGACAGGATAACTTTACTAAGCTGGTCAGTACAATTACAATGATATAAATTTTATATAGTTTTTTATGTTTTATTACTTTTACACAATACAAAAACTTTTCTCAGGCTATCTGTGACGTCACCATGCCCCGCAATGCATTGTGGACAAGGTGATTGACAGTCGCCATGGAGACCAGCATACAGCAGCAACTGGCTGTGGATGCTGTGGATGCTGTGGGAAGGGGAGGCTGTGGATGCTGTGGGAAGGGGAGGCTGTGGGGAGGGAGGCTGTGGGAAGGGGAGGCTGTGGATGCTGTGGGAAGGGGAGGCTGTGGGGAGGGAGGCTGTGGGGAGGGAGGCTGTGTGAAGGGGAGGATGTGGGGAGGGGGCCCTTGGGGTTTGGGGGGAGGCTGTGGTTTGCTGGGGGGAAGGGGGAAGGGTTTGTGAGGGGGGGATGCTGTGGGGGGGGGAGGCCCTGGGGGAAGGGGGGTTTGGGGAGGAGGGAGGGCTGTGGGGAGGGGGGGCTGTGGGGAGGGTTTGTGGGGGAAAGGGGAGGCTGTGAGGGGGGGATGCTGGGGAAAAGGGGGGGTGGGGGGAGGGATGCTGGGGGAAGGGGAGGCGTGAGGGAGGGAGGCTGGGGGAAGGGGGGCTGTGGAGGTTTTGGGGGAAGGGGAGGCTTTTGAGGGGGGAAAGCTTGGGGAGGGGGGGCTGGGGTTTTTTTGGTTTTTTGGGGGGAAAGGGGAGGCCCGTGGGGGAGGGGGGTTTGTGGGACGGGGAGGCCTTGGATGCTGGGGGAAGGGGGAGGCTGGGGAGGGGGGGATGTTGTGGGGAGGGAGGCTGTAAGGAGGGATGCTGTGGGGAGGGAGGCTGTGGGGAGGGAGGCTGTGGGGAGGGGAGGCTGTGGATGCTGTGAGGAGGGATGCTGGGGGGAGGGGAGACTGTGGATGCTGTGAGGAGGGATGCTGTGGGAAGGGGAAGCTGTGGGAGGGAGGCTGTGGAAAGGGGAGGGGGGTGAGGAGGGTTTGTTTTGGAATGGGGGTGGTGTGGGGAGGGGGGGTGGGGAGGGTTTGGGGTGGCAAAGGGAATGGGGAAAGGGGGGGCCTGTGAGGAGGGTTGTGTGGGGAGGGGAGGGGAGGCTGTGGATGCTGTGGGGAAGGGGGGCTGGGGGGAGGGATCCTGTGGGAAAGGGGAGGCTGTGGGGAGGGGGTGTGGGGGGGGGGGCTGTGGGGGAGGTTTTGGGGTGGGAAGGGGAGGCTGTGGATTCTGTGGGGGGGGAGGCTGTGGATGCTGGGGAAGGGGGGCTTTTGGAGCTGGGGGAAGGGGAGGCTGTGGATGCTGGGGGAAGGGGGGGTGTGTGGAGGGATGTTTGGGGAAAGGGGGAGGTGTGGGGAGGGTGGGCTGTGGGGAGGGGGGATTTTAGGGGGGGTTGCTGTGGGGGGGGGAAAGGTGTGGATGCTGTGGGAAAGGGGAGGCTTTTGGGGAGGGGAGGCTGTGGATGCGTGGGAGGGGGGTGGGGATGCTGGGGGAAGGGGAGGTGTGGATGTGGGGAAGGGGGGCTGTGAGGGGGGGGGTTTTGGGAGGGGGGCGTTGGGGAGGGATGCTGGGGGAGGGGGGCTGTGGGGAGGGTTTGTTTTTTTTGGGGAGGGGAGGCTGGGGAAAAAGGGGGGTGTTTTGTGAGGAGGGATGCTGTGGGAAGGGGAGGTTTTGTGGTGGGGGAAAAAGGGGGAGGAGGGGAGGGGGGTTTGCGGGGGGGAGGGGGGGCCTGTGGGGGGGGGTTTGGTTTTGTGGGGAGGGGGGCCCTGTGGGGAGGGATGCTGTGGGGAGGGGGGCTGTGGATGCGGTGGGAAGGGGAGGCTGGGAGGAGGGAGGCTGGGGAGGAGGGAGGCTGTGGGGAGGGAGGCTTTTGGAGGACGGATGTTTGGGGGAGGGATCTGTGGGAAGGGGGCCTTTTGGGGGAGAGTTTGGGGGAAGAGGGGTGTGGATGCTTGGGGGAAAGGGGGAGGCTGTGGGGGGGGGGTGGGGGAAGGGGGGCTGTGAGAGGGTTGATGGGGGGGGGGAGGCTGTAAAGGAGGGTTGCTGGGGGAAAAGGGGAAAGCTTGAGGAGGGAGGCGGGTGCGGAGGGATGCTGGGGGAAAGGGGAGGCTGTGGGGGGATGGTGGGGGGAAGGGGGAGGCTGTGGGGAGGGATGCGGGGGAAAAGGGGGGGGTTTGTGAGGAGGGTCCCTTTGGTAAAGGGGGCTATGAGGGAGGGAGGCTTTGGGAAAGGGAGGCTGTGGGGGGGGGTTGCTGGGGGTGAAACCATGCTTTTTGGGGTTTGGCGGGCTGGGGGGGGCCGTGCTGTGGGGGGGACTTTGCTGTGGTGAAATGCGTGGGGTGACATGCTGGGGTGTAAAAGTGGGGGGTGCTTTGCTGGGGTGAAAACTTTAGGGGGGAATGCCATGGTGGGGGAAGGGATGCTGTGGGGTGCCATGGGGGGGGTGCGAATGCTGGGGGTGAAAATGCTGGGGAGGAATGATGTGGGGGGGGGAAAAGCTGTGGGGAGGGTTGCTGTTTGGTGACATGTGTGGAGTGACATGATGGGGGGGTGGGGGGGTGAATGCTGTGGGGAGGGAGGTGTGTGTTGACATGTGTGGAAGTGACATGCTGTGGGGGGACTTGTTTTGGGAGTGACATGTTTGGGGTGCCATGCTGGGGGGAAACTTGCGGGGGAGGGAAGTGGTGGTGACGCGGGGGGGACATGCTGGGGGGGGGTGTGGGGTGAATGTCCTGGGGGGGATGTTGGGGGTAAAATTGGGGTTTGGTGACATGATGGGGGATGCGGGGGGGTGACATGATGTGGGATGGGGGGGGGGGAAATGTGTGAGGTGTGGGGGTGACACATGTTGTGTGGTGTGGGGGGGGGGGGTGAGAGCATTGGGTTGAGGGGGGGTGGAGAGATGTGGGGTTTGGGGGGGTTGGGGTCGAGCATGGGTGTTGGAATCCTTTCCACCGGGTGGGGTTGGTTCAAACCCTATCCTTGTTTCTCCTGCTGGCGTTGAGTATCTAAGCCTACCCTGTTTAATCTCCCTGCTGGCGAAAGGTATCTAACCCTACCCTGGTTTCCTACCCAGGTCGGAGGGGCCCGGGGGGGGACCGGTTATCCCGGTGGGCCCCCCCCCCGAGCGCTGTGGGCCCGGAGGCGTGCCGTCGCCCCCCGGGGCCCCGTCCGGGGTCGGTCCCTGAGCCCCAGAGCCGGCCGTGATTCCCTGGCGGTGAAGGTGTTGGGCCCTTTCGCCTGCGGGGCGGCCCCTACTGCTGAGTGGGGGGCGCGGTGACGTCATTACCGCACCGTTGAAGGGGGCGACGGAGCCGGCGGCCTTGGAGCGGCCAGAGCAGGACCGGCCGGTAAGTGGTGTTTGTTTTTTTTTTTTTGTTTTTTTAACTACCTAGGGGTCCCGGTAAAGGGGGGGCCCCGTACAGGGGATCCTGGGCTACAAAGGGGTCCCTGACTACAGGGGGTCCCTGGTACAAGGGGGGCCCCTGGCTACAAGGGGGTCGTGGCTAAAAAGGGGGTCCTTTGACTAAAGGGGGTCCCTGGCTAAAGGGGGGTCCCTGCCTACAAGGGGGGCCCCCGGGACTACAGGGGGTTTCCTGGTAAAAGGGGGGGGGCCCCTTTGACAAAGGGGGTCCCTGGCTACAAGGGGGTCACTGATTTCGGGGGGGCCCCTTGGCTAAAAGGGGGGGGCTTAAATACGGGGGTTCCCGGGCTAAAAGGGGGGGGTTTTGGACTACGGGGGTCCCGGCTAAAGGGGGGTCTTAAATTTAAAGGGGGCCCCTGGCTAAAAGGGGGGTTTCCCTTTGGCTAAAAAGGGGGGCCCCCGTTTTACAAGGGGCCCCGGGTTTTCCTGGGGGTCCCTGGCTAAAAGGGGGGGGCCCTGGTTCCAAAAAGGGGGGCCCCGGGGAAAACATGGGGGGGCCCCTGGCTACAGGGGGGTCCCGGGCTACAAAGGGGGGGTCCTGGAAAAAAGGGGGGGGGCCCTGGCTAAAAAAGGGGGCCCCTGGTGAAAAAGGGGGCCCCGGGACTGCAAAAGGGGCCCCTGACTACAAGCGGTCCTTGGCTCCCTAAAGGGGGCCCCCTGGCTCCCAAAAAGGGGGCCCCTGGCTACGGGGGGGGCCCTAAATAAAAAGGGGGGGCTTGACTAAAAGGGGGGCCCCTGGCTACAAAGGGGGCCCTGATTTACAAAAGAGGCCCTGATTTCAAAAGGACCCCGGGACTAAAGGGGGCCCTGGTTTCCCAACAGGGGGCCCCCCTGACTACCTACGGGGGCCCCGAAAAAAGGGGACCCCGAAAAAAGGGGGCCCCTGGTCCCAAAAAAGGGGGCCCTGGCTCCCCAAAAGGGGGGCCCACTGGCAAAACTAAAGGGGGCCTGGCCCTTTCAAGGGGGCCCTGACTAAAAGGGGGGCCCCTTGGCTCCCAAAAAGGGGGGCCCCCTGGCTACAAGGGGGGGCCCCTGACTAAAAGGGGGGGGCTTGACTAAAAGGGGGGGGCCCTGGCTAAAAAGGGGGGGGCCCTAAAATAAAAAAGAGGCCCTGAGTACAAAAGGACCCGGGACTAAAAGGGGGCCCTGGTACCAAAAGGGGGCCCCTGATTTCCCTACGGGGGGCCCCCGATTTACAGGGGACCCCCGGGAATACGGGGGGGGCCCCTGGTTCCAAAAAGGGGGGCCCGGGTACCAAAAGGGGGGGGGCCCCTGGCTACCTAAAGGGGGCCCTGGCCTCAAGGGGGCCCCGGGATACGGGGCCCCCGGGCCCCTTTAAAAGGTGGCCCGGGCTACAAGGGGGGGCCCTGGCAAACCAAGGGGGGCCCCTGGCAAACAAAAAGAGGGCCCTGATTACAAAAGGGGCCCTAAACTACAAGGGGGCCCCTGGCTACCTACAGGGGGCCCCTTTCACTCCCTACGGGGGGCCCCCTGGCTACCTAAAAGGGGGCCCTGCCTCCCTAAAAGGGGGGGCCCCTGGCTACCTAAGGGGACCATGGTAAAAAAGGGGGTTCCCCTGGCTACCAAAGGGGGGGGCCCCTGGCTAAAGGGGTGGCCCCTGACTACAAAGAGGGCCCGGGCCCTAAAAGGGGGGGCCTGACTAAAAGGGGCCCCTGGCTACTACGGGGGGCCCTGGACTAAAAAAGGGGCCCGGTTTCCCTACAGGGGGCCCTGCAAAAAGGGGGGGCCCCCTGATAAAAGGGGGGCCCTGGCTACCAAAAAGGGGGGGCCCCCTTGCTAAAAGGGGGGCCTTTGGCTCCCAAAAAAGGGGGGGCCTTGGTACAAGGGGGCCCATGACTAAAAAGGGGCCCCCGGGCCCTACAAAAAGGGGGGCCCCTGATTTACAAGGGGGGCCCGGGGCTACCTACAGGGGTCCCTGACTACCTAAAGGGGGGCCCTTAATACCTAAGGGGACCCCTGACTCCCAATGGGGCCTGTTTAAACTAAAGGGAGCCTTGACTACCTACAGGGGGCCCCCTGTTTACAAAGGGGGCCCTGGCTATAAATACTAAAGGGGCCGTGGACTACCTACACAAGTAAGCCAAAGGGGGGCATGATTCTGCACTGCTTAGCTAAAGGAGGCCCTAACTACCTGTATACTACCTAAAGGAGACCCCTAACTGCCTGCAAACTTCCAAAAGGAGGCCTTAACTGCCTGTTTACTACTTCATGGAAAGCCCAACTCCCTGTATACTATCGAAAGGGGGTCCTAACCTGCTTGCATCCTATATAAAGGGCCCCTAAACTACCTACAGCTTACCTAACTGGGGGCAACCACCAAACCTACAGAACTGGGGCCCTTGCCTATTTCCCTACTTACCTACTTGGGTCTTGTTACCTCCCTGGTAATATAATTAAAGGGGCAGCAGCCACATGTTGTGCATTACTCCAGAGGTTTAGTCCTTTCCCACCTCCAACCCCTTAGGATACTAGCCTTAAGTTATGGCTTGTACCCGCCCCTCCCACCCCGGGGAAGTTTGTGCAGAGGTGGGAATAAATAAAGAGGTGCTAAAAAATTAAGGATTCAAAGATATTTGTGTGTAATTTTGAGGGATGGTGTGCCGGGAAAAGTATCAGGGCGGTGTGGAACGAATGCAGAAGAAAAGGGAATAAAAACGGATTAAGAAAAAGGAACGATCACCCAGATATGACATCCCCGGTGAGTCCTGATTTGGGGTTATTTTATTTATATTGGAAAATCGTGCTGTTTTTCTTTGAAATGGATGTGACCTGAGGGGTTTTGTCTGTCTCATGTGGTCTCTTTTTTGGTGGTGTTGTAGGTTATCCCGAGCTGGTATCAAACTATGTGGTCTCTTATGGCGGAGTTGTATTTTATACTAAAGTGATGTCTCCTCTATGTGGTTCTATATGGCGGTGTTGTGGTTTTCCTGAGTGGTGTCTGACCTCTATGGGGGGGTTCTATCTGGAGTGTTGTAGGTTATATCTGGCTGGTGTTGACCTCTATGTGGCCCTATTTATGGCGGTTTTGTAGGTTATCCCTGAGCTGGTTCTGACCTCTTGTGCTCTCTTAGGGCGGTTTTTTTGTAGGTTATACCTGAGGGGTGTCATTCTCTTGTGGTCTCTATTAGGGGTGTTGTGGTTATACCTGAATGGTGTCTGACCTCTATGTGGTCTTTTGGGCGGTGTTGTGGTTATATTGTGTCGTGTCTGACCTCTTGTGGTTCTATATGGTGATTTTGTAGGTTATACCTGAGCTGGTGTCTGCCTCTATGTGGTCTCTATATGGTGGTGTTGTGGGTTATACCTGAGCTGGTGTTGACCTTTTTGTGGTCCTATATGGCATTTTGTGGTTATCTGAGTGGTATCTGACCTCTATGTGGTCCTATATGGCGTTTTGTAGGTTTACTGAGCTGGGTTTTCTGCCCTCTATGTGAAAAAACTTTGAGACTTCGGTTCAATATCATGTTCAGAACATGTTTAAGTGCCCACGCTTCACGGGGTTCAAATCGGGCAGTCCTATCCTATTTTTATCCAATCGAGAATCACCCCTCACTGGGTACGACCCCCTTTTTTCAGAGAAAAAAATAAAAAAAACCCAACCTGCAAAGCTCCCCCTTCTTTGACGCCTGTGAGAGGGGGGGGAAAAAAAACCCAAAAATGGGGGGCCCCCCTTCCCCTTTCCATTAGGAAAAATCAAGTACACCAAGTAAAAAGTATGTTTTGACACAAAAAATTTCTGAAAAAAAGTATGCAAACCTGGGTGCCACCGGCGGGCTGGGCACACATGTAATTTTTAATGTAACACAAACCCCCCCAGGGGCAATTTTCTGCAAAAAAGGGCAATACCTACGTGAAAACCCCTAAGAACCCATTTATGCTATCTATCTAATGAAAAAAACTTTGAGACTCTGGTTCACATATCTGATCAAAACTGTTTAAGCTGCCAGTTTAAAGTGGTCTAAATGGGGCAGTCCTACCCTTCTTTCCCTCTCAATCGACCCAATCGGGCCCTCTCACGGGGTCACCGCCTCCTTATTCGGGGAGAAAAAATAAAAAAAACCCCCCAACTGCAAAGCTGCCTTCTTATGACACCCTGTGAGAGTGGGGGGGCCGAAACCCAAAATGGAAGCCCCCCTTCCTTTCATTGGGTTAAAATAATTTTCACCAGTATAACGTATGTTTTGCACAAAAAAAACTTTTCTGAAAAACGTAGAAAAAACCTGGGTGCCACCGGCGGGCTGCGGCACACATGTAATTATCATTACACACACAGCCCGCCCCCGGGACATTTCGCAAAAGGGCAATACACTACGTCGAAATCCCAAAAAGAAGCATTTATGCTTTTTTCATACATGAAAAAACTTTGAGATCCGGTTCATATCATGTTCCCAGAACATGTTTAAGCTCCCCACGACTTAACGTGGTCTCAATCGGGCAGTCCTATCCTATCTTTCCCTCTCAATCGGCCAACAGGCCCCCCAAGGGGGTCCCCGCCCTCCTTTTCGAGAGAAAAATAAAAAAACACCCAACCGCAAAGCTCCCTTTTTCTTTGAAGCCTGTGAGAGTGGGCAGGGACAAAAAACCAAAGGGAACACCCTTCTTTCCCGATTTGAGCCCACTTTGGTGTGGGCAGCTTAAAAATGTTTGATCTTGATTGTAAACCGGGTTAAAATTTTTTTTATGAGATAGATAGCATAAATGTTTCTTTGGGGATTTGCGTGTGTTTCCCCTTTTTGCAGAAATGTCCCGCTGGTGGGGGTTTTTGGGGGTTGTACAGTATAATACATGGTGCCGCACCCCTGCCGGGGGCACCAGGTTTGCATACGTTTTTTCAGAAATTTTTTTTGTGGCAGAAACATCGTTAAAATGGTGTACATTGTTTTTTAACCTATATGGAAAGGAAGGGGTGCTTCATTTTGGGTTTCTGCCCCCGCCCCTCACAGGCTGTCATAAGAAGGGCAGCTTTGCGGTTGGGTGTTTTTTATTTTTTCTCTGAATAATGGAGGTCGGTGACCAGTGAGAGGCCCTGATTGGCTCGATTGAAGGTAAAGATGGGATAGGACTGCCGATTTGAGCCCACGTTGAAGTCGGGGGGCAGTTTTAAACATGTTTGTCATGATTGGAACGAAGTCTCAAAGTTTTTTCATGTATGTAGTAGCAAAAATGTTTTTAGGGTTTGACGTAGGTATTCCCTTTTTTTGCAGAAATGTGAGTTGGTGGCGGTTTTGTGTTTTGTCATGTATAATTAAAGTGTCCCGCAGCCTCCCGGTGGACCAGGTTTTGCTACGTTTTTTCAGAAATGTTTTTTGTGCGAAACATACGTTATACTTGGTGTCTTGATTTTAACCTATAGGGGAAAGGAAGGGGTGCTTCCCATTTTGGGTTTCTGTCCCCGCCCATCTCAAGGCTGTCATAAAAAGGGGCAGCTTTGCGGTTGGGTGTTTTTTTTTTTTTTTCTCTCTGAAAAATGGAGGTCGGGACCCGTGAAGGCCTGTTTGGGTCGATTGAGAGGTAAAGATAGGATGGCCTGCCCGATTTGAGCCCACGTTGAAGTCGTGGGCAGCTTAACAGTTCTGTCTTGGTATGTAAAACCGAGAGTCTAAAAGTTTTTTCGTATGATAGATAGATAAATGCTTTTTGGGGATTTCGCGTAGTGTATTCCCCTTTTTTTGCAAAAAAAATGTGCCGCTGTGGCGGTCTGTGTGTGTCTGTATAATTCAGTGTGCCGCACCTCCCGGTGGCACCCAGGTTTGCTACTTTTTTTAAAGAAATGTTTTTGTGTGCAGAAAAAAAACGTTTATTTGGTTTGTACATTGTTTTTAAACCCCATATGGAAAGGAAGGGGTGTTTTCCATTTTGGGTTTCGCCCCCGCCCCTTCACAGGCGTCAAAAGAAGGGCAGTTTTGCAGGTTGGGTGTTTTTTTTTTTTTCTCTCTAAATTAATGGAGGTGGTGCCCCATGGAGGCCGATTGGCTCGATTGGAGGTAAATTTTGGATGGACTGCCGATTTGGACCCGTTGAAGTGGGGGCGCTTAAACTTTTTCTGATATGATTGTGACGAGGTCTCAAAGTTTTTTTTGTATGATAGATAGCAAAAAATTGCTTTTTAGGGATTTCGAGTAGTGTATTCCCCTTTTTTGCGAAATGTGCCACTGGTGGCGGTCTGTGTGTGTACTGTTAATTACTTTTTTCCCCCCAAAAGCCCTTTTGCCGGTGGCCCCCGGGTTTTTGATCGTTTTTTCCAAAAAAAGTTTTTGTGTGCAGAACATACGTTATACTTGGTGTCATTGTTTTTAAAACTATTTGGAAAGGAAGGGGTGTTTTCCTTTTTTGGGTTTCTGTCCCCCCCCCAACTCTCACGGTGTCATAAAAAGGGGGCAGCTTTGCGGGTTGGGTGTTTTTATTTTTTCTCTCGAAAATGGAGGTCGGTGCCCCAGTGGAGGGCGATTGGTCGTTTGAGAGGAAAGATAGGTGGACGGGCCCGATTTGAGACCACGTTGAGTCGGGGGCGCAAAAAACATGTTCTGATCATGATATGTAAACCCGGAGTTCAAAGTTTTTTCATGTATGATGATAGAAAAAAAAAAATTTTGTTCTTTAGGGATTTCACTTTGTGTTTTCCCCCCTTTTTTTGCAAAAATTTGGCCGTGGTGGTGGTTGTGTGTGTACATGTAAAATTTTCATTGGTGCCGCGCCCTGCGGTGGCCCCGGGGTTTGCATCTTTTTTTCAGAAATGTTTTTGTTCAGAAACATGTTTTATTTGGTTGTAATTGATTTTAACCCTATAGGGAAAGGAAGGGGTGTTCCATTTTGGGTTTCTGTCCCCGCCACTCTCACGGCTGTCATAAGAAGGGAGCTTTGGGGTTTGGGGTTTTTTTTATTTTTTTTCTGAAAAATGGAGGTCGGTAAACCAGTGAGGGCCCTGATTGGCCGATTGAGGGGTAAAGATAGGTGGGAAATGCCCGATTGAGCCCATTGAAGTCGGGGGGAGCTTAAACATTTTCCCTGATCATGATATGTGAACCGAGAGTCTCAAATTTTTTTTTCATGTATGATAGTAGCATAAATTTGTTCTTAGGTTTCAAAGTAGTGACCTCTATGTGGTCTCTATATGGCAGTGTTGTGTTTAACGGGCGGTTAAAATGCCGTTTTGTTGTCTATTGACCTGTATAGGAGTTACACTTTATTTCCCTGTGGTGTTTTTTTTAGAAGGTGGTGAGGTGCGTGCCCAAAGGGGAAAGTGGAGGGGGATATTGTATGGGCTATTGGGGGGGGATATTTATGTGGTGGAGGGGGTATGGATGGAGCACTTAGCCCCTGTGTCTATGATATTTTAGCTGAATTGTGTAGATACGATAGGGGGACTCTCTTGCTGTTGTATACAAATACAGTCTGTTTTGCACACTGTATTATGTGGTAAAATGGGGCGGTTTATGTCGCGAGGGCCGGTAATATTTTCATGTAGAGTATGGTGGGCCCCCCAAGATCAACTCCCCTGAGGCCCCAGACCCCCCAGTCCGACACTGATCCTACCTGCTGGCATTGAGTATCTAAGCCTATCCTGTGTTATCCTACCTTGTGGCGTTGAGTATCTAAGCCTATCCTGTGTTATCCTACTTGCTGGCTTTGGGTATCTAAGCCTATCCTGTGTTATCCTACCTGCTGGCGTTGGGTATCTAAGCCTATCTTGAGTTATTCTACCTGCTGGAGTTGGGTATCTAAGCCTATCCTGTGTTATCCTACCTGCTGGCTTTGGGTATCTAAGCCTATCCTGTGTTATCCTACCTGCTGGCGTTGAGTATCTAAGCCTATCCTTTGTTATCTTACCTGCTGGCTTTGGGTATCTAAGCCTATCCTGTGTTATCCTACCTGCTGACGTTGAGTATCTAAGCCTATCTTGAGTTATTCTACCTGCTGGAGTTGGGTATCTAAGCCTATCCTGTGTTATCCTATCTGCTGGCTTTGGGTATCTAAGCCTATCCTGTGTTATCCTACCTGCTGGCGTTGAGTATCAAAGCCTATCCTGTGTTATCCTACCTGCTGGCGTTGAGTATCTAAGCCTATCTGTGTTATCCTACCTGCTGGCGTTGAGTATCTAAGCCTATCCTGTGTTATCCTACCTGCTGGCGTTGAGTATCCAAGCCTATCCTGTGTTATCCTACCTGCTGGCGTTGAGTATCTAAGCCTATCCTGTGTTATCCTACCTGCTTTTCCTGGCGTCTTGCGGCATATAGTGATGTGCTGTACTGTAGAAGCATGTGCTGGCCTGCGTGTACTTCTATAGCGGTGTGTGCCGCTCCCATAGACTGTTATATGTCACTTTTCTTCCAGCGCACAGTACACATTGGGGAAAACGGCAGCTAATCATAGCTTTCAGTGAGAGCTATGAATTACTGTATTTGCGCACTGTACACTGGTACCTACCACTATATGGTCACTGTGTAGAGGTAATATACAGTCTGCAGTGCCTGTGTACACTGGTACCTACCACTATATGGTCACTGTATGGTGGTAGTATATAGTATGATGAGCCTGTGTACACTGGTGTCTACCACTATATGGTCACTGTATGGGATTAATATACATTCTGCAGAGCCTGTGTACACTGGTAAATACCACTATATGGTCATTGAATGGTTGTATTATACAGTATGATGAGCCTGTGTACACTGGTGTCAACCACTATATGGTCACTGTATGGAGGTAATATACAGTCTGCAGAGCATGTGTACACTGGTGTCTACCACTATATGGTCACTGTATGGAGGTAATATACAGTCTGCAGAGGCTGTGTACACTGGTGTCTACCACTATATGGTCACTGTATGGGAGTAATATACAGTCTGCAGAGCCTGTGTACACTGGTGTCTACCACTATATGGTCACTGTATGGAGGTAATATACAGTCTGCAGAGCCTGTGTACACTGGTGTCTTCCACTATATGGTCATTGTATGATGGAAATATTGGTTGTAGTGTAGAGGTTTATGTTCAGGCACAGTTTGGCGTTATACAGTTTGGCGTTATCTCCCAGCTTTCCTGGATGCTGAATAGGTTCTCCAATGTCTAGGAAAGCTGGGTGACAGCTAACCCTTCAATTAGCTTTCTTCTAGAGCCATTACATGGTTATAGTGGGCGTGGCTTTTGTAAAGGGGTGTGGCATGTTGTGAAAGGGGCGTGGCAATGCAAATTGTTAATGGGGGCGCATTCAGGTTTAGTGCCTAGGGCAGCATGACCTATAAATACAGCCCTGAATATATCCCATTAACCCCTTATCGTTGGAGCCAGTTGTGGCCTCTCTGACAGAGCCCCAGTTTTTAAATCTGGCATGTGTCACTTTATGTGAGAATAACTTTTTGACACTTTTACCTATCCATGTGGTTAAGAGATTGTTTTCTCGTGACACATTGTGCTTTAAGCTAGTAAGAAATTTTGGTCCAAAAAGTCCTCGTTTCTTTGTGAAAAATATCAAAGTATCATGAAAAATTTTCAAACTTCAAAAATGTCTGCGTGTTAGATAGTTATTCCACTCAAAATAGTTTATAACTAGCATCTATCATATGTCTACTGTAGGTTGGCATCTTTTTCTTTAAATGTCTTATTTTAACAAGATCAGGGGGCTTAGAAATTTAGTAGTAATTTTCAAATTTTCATGAAAATTTGCAATATAAATTTTTTTAGGGACCAGTCCAGTTCTAACGTAATTTTGATTGGCATGTATGTTAGATACCCCCATAAATGACTTCATCTAAGAAACAACACCCCTTAAAGTATTCAAAACAGCATTTAGGAAGTTTATTAACCCATAAAGGTGTTTTACAGAAATTAAAGCAAAGTGGAGGTGAAATTTCAAAATTTCACTTTTTTTGCAGATTTTAAATTTGTATCCATTATTCACAAGAACATGTGATCAGGGAAATGCAACTTAATTTTGATTCCCCAGATTTTGCTGTTTTCACAGATATCCCATATATGGCCCTAGTGCGCTATTTGGCTCAACCACAAGCTCCAGAATAGGAGAAGCACCTACCAGACTCTGGGGTCTCATTTTCATTACGATTTTCTTTAGGTGCCATTTCAGGTTTGCGGACACCCTAAGGCACTAAAACTTAATAAACTCCCCTAAAAGGTCCCATATTGGAAACTACACCCCTCAAGGAATATATCCAGGAGTGTATATCAACCCCACACATTTTTTTTGTCCGGTGTGAGGTATTATCCACATTGCCATCAATTTTTGTTTTTTCATATATGTGTGTTTTTGTATTGTTTTTTTAATGTATTTTTTTACATTAATTTTCAATAAAGAATTTAAAGTTTTTTATAGGTTTTTGGCTTTTTTGGCGTGGTACAATTTTTTTTATAGACCTATTTCTATTGTGTAAAAGTAATAAAACATAAAAAACTATATAAAATGTATATAATTGTAATTGTACCGACCCACATAGTAAAGTTATCCTGCCATTTATCCTGTACAGTGAACACTGTAAAAACGAAGCCCAAAAACAATGACGAAAGTGCATTTTTTCTCCCCATTTTCATGGCCCAATGCTAAAAAACACTATTGAACACCTGTGCACCCAAAATGCACAATACACCCCTAGATGAGATCCCTGAGGGGTGTTGAATCCAAAATGGGGTAACTTCTGGAAGGTTTCACCTGTTCGGGTACTTTGGGGGCTTTGCAAATGCGACATGGCCCCACAAAAATCTGCGTTCCAAAAGCCAAATAACACTCCCTTCCTTATACGTCCTGCCATGCGCCCAAACAGCAGTTTACACCCACATTTAGGGTATTATCGAACTTGGAAGAAATTGTGCAAAAATTAAACATTTTCAGCAACAATTGCAGATTGTTGGAAAAAAAATTTCATTCTCACAGAAGGAAAACCAAGACATAATAATAAAACCAGCTGACAAAGGGGGCGCAATAGTCATAATGAACACCACTGACTATATCCAGGAAGGGAACAGACAGCTGTCCAACCCGGCCCATTACTCCAAACTTGACAGTGACCCCACAGAGGCCTTTATAAAACAGCTAAAGGATATGATCAAGAAGTTTCCAACTCAGGTCCAGAAGCAGGTAGAGGTGCTTATTCCAGAGGATCCCAGGCCGGGCTGCTTCTACATGCTCCGCAAGATCCACAAAGATGGCAACCCTGGGAGGCCTATTATTTCTGGCATTGAGACACTGACAGAGAATATCTCAGGTTGGGTGGAAAATCTCCTAAAACCCCTGGTCAGAGATACTCCTAGTTACATCCAGGACACCATGGACCTTCTTAACAAACTCAGTGCCCTCGGTCCACTTCCTGAGGGCACCATTTTGGCCACCATGGATGTAGAATCCTTGTATACAAACATTCCACACAAGGATGCAGTTGCAGCATGTCGGACGCACCTGGAGAAACAAAACCTCCCAACAAAACCAGTCACACAGCTCATACAGTTCATACTCAGTCACAACTATTTTACCTTTGGAGAGGACCTATATGTACAGTGAATGGGAACTTCAATGGGGTCCAGATGTGCCCTCCAGTATGCAAACCTCTTTATGGCAGAATTGGAAGGAGAATAGCTATCCACATGCACCACCAAACCCATGATGTACCTCCGTTATATCGATGATATCCTTGTCATCTGGACTGCGGCGAGGAGGCCCTACTTAAATTCCATAATGACTTCAATAACTTTCACCCCACCATCAACCTTAAACTTAGCTATTCAGAGAGCAAAATTCACTTTCTGGATACCACAATACACATCAAAGACCATCGGCTACTCACATCAATATACCACAAACCCACAGACAGAACGGCCTACCTCAGAAACGTCAGCTTCCACCCCAAGCACACAAAACAATCCATTATATACAGCCAGGCTATACGATACAATCTTATTTGCTCCGACAAGACAGACCTGGACAAGCACCTCCTGGATCTGAGGATGAAATTTCTCCAATTGGGATACAGGCCAAAATCGACGGACAGCCAAATAAACAAAGCAGCAACCATCAACAGAGACAATCTACTTACATACAAAGAGACCCAGAATGAAGAACGAGTGCCCATAGTTGTCAAATACAACCCACAGCTGGAGATCCTACGAAAGATTGACAAGGAACTTCAACATGTGCTACATAGGGACAACAGACTCAAAGAAATATTCCGTCCCCTCTCCTTTCTTTTCAGCAACCAC
Source organism: Phyllomedusa bahiana (assembly GCA_025379985.1). Lineage (NCBI taxonomy): Eukaryota > Metazoa > Chordata > Amphibia > Anura > Hylidae > Phyllomedusa > Phyllomedusa bahiana. Next base: position 37,078 of record JAODAL010028009.1, on the reverse strand, counting down.
CAAACCTGCAATTAATTATTGTCTGGAGTGATCTGAAGGCCCCAACTGAAAATGGCACCTCACCCTGCCTGCAAAACAGGTGCAAGACCTGCAGGCACATCCACACCACTGACAGTGTACCTGTCCCACAGTCACAACAAGTACACAGAATTAGGGGGACATTTTCCTGCAGGTCTAGCAATGTGGTGTATCTGATTATGTGTGTGCAATGTCCCACCACTGGCCTCTATGTGGGGGAAACAGGGCAGAAACTCAGCCAACGCATGAATTCACGTAGATTCACCATTAATAACCGCAGAACTGATCTTCCAGTGGCAACACACTTCTCCAGACATGACCATTCTATTGAAGATTTGAAGATTGTGGTTTTAATGGGACATTTTAAGAGGCAGAGGGAGAGAAAGGAATAGAATTTAAATTAATGCAAAAATGTAAAACTCTGCAAAATGGGCTAAATATCCATGCTAGTTTCATGTCACACTAGGTGTAAATTGTGGGGCCACAAATCACACCTGAGAGCAAAGAGATAAGAACAATAATTACTGATCCCTCCTGTCACGCCTCACAAGTTTCCAAATTGTTTATTTCTTGACCTGTTGTAAATGACTTATCTGCTTATATTGCATTTTGTTACTTTTTAAAGATTCTAAGTTCCTTTGAAGGTTCATATCTTCTGTGTATAAAAAGTCTATAAATTTTCAGTTTCTTGTATAACATCATGTCTGAAGAAGAGAGGTAGTACTCTCGAAAATTCACCATGAAATATACTAAGTTAGTATCTAAAAGGTATCACCTGATTTCTTCACTCTTCTACTACTTTCTATGGCTAACATGGTACAACGTTATACTACTAACCCTTTTTCAGAAATCTAGTCATTGTACCTTTTAATATTATTGTATTCCATAAATGTATCCTGACCTTTTTTGATATTCTTATGTACGTCACTTTTTCATTCAAGGTTGGGTTTAGACAGTATTTTCCATGCGTATTTTCGTGTACAAATGGTGCATTTTATGTATTGAAAACAAGTTGCAAAAATACATCTGAGGTGTCCCATTATAGAAACATGTATAACTTGGGCACATGATGCCTTTTTTCAGGCGTCATTTTGATGTATTATGCAACTCGGAAAAATACACAAGTGCATGTTAATTATTCCTGTGAGTTTCTGTGTGCATTCAGCAAGGAAAACACCTCATTTGTTAGCATGGGTATTCGCGCCATCCATGTGAAAAAGTAAAATATGGGCCAAAATTCTGAGGTTGTCCTTTGGATTTCTACAACATATTTAATTATTGATTTCTAAAAAAAAATTCACATTTTGAATATTATCATAAGATGTATTGGTAACATGGATTTTCCTTTTGATGTGCATAATCTTGCTTTTATCAGTGTGAAACTTCATCTGCTATCTCTCTGCCCACGTCTCTAACTTATCCAGATGTTTTTTGTAATAGTATTTAGTCTTTTCATGTTCATCCCACCTCCCCAAAATTTTTGTTTTCAGAAAAGTCCTCAAAAAGTCATATGTACTCAAAAAACAATGTGAAAGTCAACTAACCCAGCAATAAACCAGCCACTGTATAGCTCTGTAGATGGAAAAATTCAACTAACAACATTTGTACTGAATTGCTGTACGTTTTTTGCTTCTTTTTTAGAAATCTGATGGAAAATTCTCATTAAATTAACACCAAAATTAGCATTATTTTGTGCCATTGTTTTCCATGCAGACTTCTGTTTCTTCTAGTACAAACTTTACACACCCAATCTGTGGCAATGCAAAAAAGCTTGACCAAGAAAAGAAAAGAAAAGTCAAGGGATTTGTGTGATGCAATTTCCAGCTCCACTCAAGTGAATCATTTCTGGTGGCATTTTAGATTTTTTATTGACGTTTCGAAACAGTCATAGTGACCTTACTCATATATGTCAATAAATTTAGTATTGCTTACATCTTACTGACCTTTGGAAGAAAGTTAATGTCATTAGCACATGACGATCCTTTTTGGAGTTTATCTCATCGGGTCTAGTCCACAAGTATACAGCCTTTGAAATGATGTGCCTGGATAAACTGAGGGTCCCACAGCAGATGAAGTTGAAAAATAGAGTATTGTCTCCAGCACCATACGTGTAAACGCCCCAAAAAACTTTATTATAAACATATTAAAAAGACAAATTCAGCCATACAGAATAAAAATACTGAGCAAGCCACACATGTTTCAGGCATAAACTGCTCTTGTTCACCTTGTGCTACCAGTGACATTAACTTTCTTCCAAAGGATGGGTCAGTAAGATGTTAGCAATACCACATTTATTGACATATGTGATCAAGGTCAATATGACTAAAACATCAACCATCTAATGTGTCAACAGAAATGATTCACTTGACTGGAGCTTGGATGTTACATAAATAAATGAAATTGTATCACAAAAATCCCTTGGAGTGCTGTTGATAATTATTATATCATTGACTTATAATTTAGTCAACTGGCACCTATTACTTCTAGTTCATTAGAGAGTGCCGCTCCTATATACATATTAATCTTAATAGTTACCATGGTGATGACAGTTACAACACATAGCAGTACAGGCATATACTTTTATGTATTGTAACATCTATTGTAAGCTCCCGATCAACTTTTAGGCGCCATCTTGGGCCGTCCTGGGGTCACTCTAGCTAATTTTATTATCGCTGTCCTTGGTAGAACAGTATTGGCACCGATATCCCCATGACCACATGGCTGTGTTTTAGACTGTCTTCAGCTTTATTTTCAGACAGGGTTACAGCAATTCTAGGCCAGCCAACTGCTAGCCTCTAGCCTCTGGGGTAAAAGGCTATCCTCAGCAGTTATGCCGCTCCAATGCCAGAAAACAAACCACACCCCCAGATCACCTGTAGCACCAGATGTTTTATAGGCCTCCATGGATGTGCCAAAAGCCTGTCCTGGAACACGGGGAGTAGGCACCCACCCAACACATTGCCTACTCACGATAAGAGCTGACCCAGATACGCCTGAAACAACCACACTACTATACACAGCTGCCAACCGCTGACTGTGTCTGACAACATTCATTACTGGCTCCTATCCCACCAAGGTTACTTGCAGGTATCCTGCTTTGATCCACCTAGTGGCAGAAACATGTGACTGCCTGAGGTCGCTCTGCCACACTATGTTCAGATCGCTGAAGTCAAGTGGGGACAAATGTAAATAATGTAAAAAGGTTAAAAAAGTGAAGCAAAGGTAAAACAAAAAAATAAAGTAAAAACACGAACACTACCATTTTCCCATTACAAATACCAATCACTCCCCCAAAAAATTAAAAAGTGCACAAACTTGTTATCGCCACATGAGCTGATAAATCTGTCACATTTTTTAACCTGCACATTGAACCTTGTACAAAAATAAACGTTGTCCGGCTGCAAAATGGAATAAAAGCAATCAGAAAATCATAAACCTTTTAGTGGTACCAATGAAAACATTAGTTCATCCATTACAAAAAAGTCTTTACACAGCTCCGTTTACGGCAAAATAAAAAAGTTATGACTAGAGATGGGCGAATCGATTCTAATGAAGTGGAATTCGTTTAGAATTTCGGGAAAATTTTTATTCTGCACGAAGGCGAAGTTTATGGTACTTCACCGGAACAAATTGTCTTTTTTTCTAAAATGACCGTGAGCCATTGGCGTGACATGGGCCAGAGAACTATGGGAGGAAGAAAGGAACATCCTCAATTACATGTGCAGACATGAAGCCAATCAGTAACCAGTGGGCTTCTGTAACATCACAGCCCTATAAATACGGACGCCATGTTGAATTCTGATACTTGTCAGTGTGTCTCCTGCCACAGGCATCTATCTGCTGCAGCACTATATTGCACTCTCTGCAAAACAAACCCGTTTTTTTTTAGCTACTGGGGTGAAAGACCTTCACAAGTGTGTGTCATATACACACTTGTTCCTGAACCAGCATTTTTTATTTTGTTTGTTTTAGTTTGTGCGGTATTCTCCCTAAAATAAAGGGTGTGTGTAGTGTGTATTTCTGCTCCATACACGCCTGAATTCCATCTCATTCATTCTGTAGGGTATTTTATTTTATAGCAAGGGTTAATTTATCCTTTTGTTTGTGGGGGAAATTAAGTCAAATACAGGGTGTGCGTATTTCTGCCCCATATACGCCTGCATTCCATCTGGTTATTTCTGTAGGGTGTTTTATACCCAAGGGTTAATTTAGCCTCTTGTTTGTGGAGTAATTTTGAGTCAAATACAGGGTATGAGTAGTTCTGCAACATATACGCCTAAATTCTATCTGGTTATTTCTGTAGGGTATTTTATACCCAAGGGTTAATTTATCCTCTTGTTTGTGGGGTAATTTTGAGTCAAATACAGGGTGTGTGTACTCCTGCCCCATATACGCCTGAATTCCATCTGGTTATTTCTGTAGGGTATTTTATACACAAGGGTTAATTTCTCCTCTTGTTTGTGGGGTAATTTTGAGTCAAATACAGGGTGTGTGTATTTCTACCCTACATACATCTCAAATCGAGCCATTTCAGTCTCTAGGGATATTGCTATCTGTGGCAAACAATACATTTTTTCACTTATGGTGATTCTGTTAAACACTGATACATGTAGAGCCCCTCCAAAAGAGTGGAGAGGGTGTCATCAGTAATTTTGCATTGACGTCACTAATCATTTTGCCCTTCCTTTGATCCTTCAGTGTCCGCTTTCAATTGGTCAATAATTCATCATTGCTAAAGCCAAAAAGAAACAGGAGATGATCCCAAAAATAACAAGTAAATGGAATAATTGCATGTCTTTTGTGTTTTGTATCCACTCCTACTTTTAGCAACCTAGTCATCAGACAATCCTGATGCAAACATAGGACCATGTCATACTAGCCTTATGGCTCCTCTGAAGACACAATCGATTGTGTTTGTCCTTTTCATTCCTTCTGAAAGATTAAAAGAAGGGGAAAACCAAACATAGTGGCAACGTCATAGAGTGGTGGGGGGTGGAAACAGCATTTCTCTTGACCCCTCCTCTCTGTCCAACTATCGCCCCATCTCACTGCTTCCATTTGCTTCTAAACTCCTCAAACAACACGTCTATCTTCAACTGTCCTCCCATCTGTCCTCCAACTTTCTTCTTGACCCATTGCAATCTGGTTTCCGATCCCATCACTTGACTGAAACCGTCCTAACCAAGGTCACCAATGACCTAGTAACCGCTAAAGCCTCACGTCACTGCTCAATCCTTCTCCTCTTAGACTTATCCTCTGCCTTTGACACTGTTGACCATTCCCTCCTGCTACAAATCCTCTCCTCCCTCGGAATCACGGACTCAGCCCTCTCCTGGATCTCCTCATACCTCGCTGATCGGACATTCAGTGTTTCTCACTTTCGCTCCACCTCCTCCTCTCGTCCTCTCCCTGTTGGTGTCCCCCAGGGGTCAGTCCTGGGTCCCTTACTCTTCTCTGTCTACACTCTTGGTCTGGGTTAGCTCATAGCATCACATGGCTTTCAATACCACCTGTATGCTGGTGACACCCAACTTTACATCTCCGGCCCAGATATCAACTCTCTACTGTCCCGGATCCCAGATTGTCTGTCGTCCATATCCTCCCTCTTTTCCTCCCGTCTCCTAAAACTTAATGTAGAGACAACTGAATTCATCATCTTCCCATCGTCCCACTCCATCCCTCCACCTGATCTCTCTATTACAGTGAACGGCTCCACACTCTCACCGGTTCCGCAAATCCGCTGCCTTGGGTTAACCCTTGACTCTGCTTTGTTCTTCAAACCACACATCCACACCCTTACCTCCGCCTGCTGCCTCCACCTGAAAAATATTTCACGAATCCGCTCATTCCTCAACCCTGATACTACAAAAATGCTGGTCCATGCCCTTGTCATCTCCCGCCGAGACTACTGCAACATCCTTCTCTGTGGTCTCCCGTCTAGCACTCTTGCTCCCCTTCAATTAATCATCAACTCTGCTGCCCGTCTTATCCACCTCTCTGCTCGCTACTCCTCTGCCTCTCCCCTCTGCCAATACCTTCACTGGCTACCCATTGCCCAGCGAATTCACTTCAAGTTGCTAACTATGACCTACAAAGCTCTCCATAACCTCTCTCTTCCATACATCTCTGCCTTAATCTCCAGATATTTCCCCTCACGCAATCTCCGCTCCTCACAGGATCTTCTTCTCTGCTCTCCTCTTATCAGCTCCTCACATAACCGTCTCCAAGATTTCTCACGTGCTACCCCCACACTCTGGAACTCACTGCCCCAACACATCAGACTATCCTCCACCTTCACCAGCTTCAAAAACAACCTGAAAACCCATCTTTTCAGGATAGCCTATAAACTATAGTACGCCTGCTGTCACTACACCTTCCACAAACATGTCTTCCCCTCACCTTCTGTCTCTTTCCCCCTTCCCTGTAGATTGTAAGCCTTCGCGGGCAGGATTCTCTTTCCCTCTGTGCCAGTTGATCGTCACATACTGTCAGCATTGAACTTGTTTGACTTATGTTATGTTTGTAACCCTCTTGAATGTACAGCTACCTGGAATCAATGGCGCTCTAAAATAAATAATAATAAAAATAATAATTTGGAAACCACAGGGTGGTTGACTGAGAGAGTGGTCAGTTGGCAGCAGCATAAGTAGGCCACAGAGTGGCAAATGACAGATTGTGGAGGTGGCAGCAGCATGATTAGGCCACAGATTGGCACAATTACACAGTGTGGAGGTGGCGGCAGCAACAGCAGCAGCATCAGGCCGGAGAGTGGCACAATGTCATAATTTTGAGGTGGCGGCAGCTAGGTGACATAATGAGTAGGTGTCAGTAACAGCAACATCAAGCCAGAGAGTGACATGGTGACATAGCCTGGAGATGACAGCAGCAGCATGAGTAGACCTGAGTGGTGAGGTGACAGCAGCATCAGAAGGCTACATAGTGGCCCAGTGAAGAGTGGGGAGGTGGGTGTCAATACCAGTCCCTGGTAAAGATGGTGGGTGGTTGAAGGAGCAGCTGGAAGCAGATGTCTGGCATCAGGCGGGTGGCAGCATCAGAATAGTAGCTGAGGCAGGTAGCCAGAAGAATCCAGGGTTCAGGATCTGCTCCAGGTGCTGCTGCTGTTGGGTACCTAAATCATTAGGGGGTGAGGAAAACTGCTCATCAACAACTCCAGACTCAGGTTGCTGCTGATGGAGCTGGTACTGCTCCTACCTCTCATCCCCCCACAGCAGCCGTGACAGTGGTACATGAGCGCTGAGGAACTCCACGGTCAGACCTGCTAGAGGATGGACGATGGCGCAGATAGGCAGCGTCCAACTGACTACATAGCATGTCTCTATAGTACTTGAGTTTGTCCTCCGTCTTGGCAGGTGAAAAAATGTCCCCATTTTGGACCGGTAGCGAGGGTCCAAGACGGTGGAGAGACAGAAGTCATCCCTATGCCAGATGGTGACTATTCGGCTACCCAGACAAATCAGCAGGCAGCGAGTCCCTCAGAGTCACTTGTGCAGATGTGCACAAGTGACTCTGAGGGACTCGCTGCCTCCATTTCCACTGTATACTGCCATTCTGTGTCTGTCGTCTTTCTCATCTCCCTCTACCTCCTCCGGCTGCTCCTTCTCCTCCTCTTCTGTCACCTGAGTAGAAAAATCACTCATTTCAACAGACTTCAACAACTCCAGACTTCAGGTTGCTGCAGGTGGAGCTGGTACTGCTCTTACAACCCCAACCTCCCACCGTAGCCATGGCAGTGGTACGTGAGTGCTAAGGAACCCCCTCAGTCAGACCTGCGGGAGGATGGACGATGGCGCAAAAAGATCTCGCTATCATTACCAATGGCTGCACTCTCTCACTGATTCCACAAGTCCTCTACCTTGGGATAACCTTTGACTCCAATCTGGCCTTTCAAACCACACATCCAAACCCTTACCCTTGCCTCCACCTGAAAAATATCTCCCGAATCCGTTCATTCCTTCACTTTGGAAGCACAAAAATGCTTGTCCATGCCCTCATCATCTCACGCCTAGACTATTGAAACATCCTTCTTTGTGGCCACCCATCTAGCACCCTCGCTCCTCTTCAATCCATCCTTAACTCTGCTGCCCATCTGATTCACCTCTCTCCTCGTTACTCCTCTGTCTCTCCCCTTTGCCAATCCCTTCACTGGCTGCCCATTGCCCCCACCGGACTCATGTGGCCGTGAGATGTATTCTCCACGTCTCTAGTACCCTGAACAGTCAGATTTTGTAGCTTATAATCTGAAACAGGAAGCAGTGAAATGACGTTGTTCATCCTGCAGTTCTGGCGACTGACAAATTACATGGCCTCCTGAAAGAGCCTGAACAACCGGCATGTATCACGCATGAGCTGCCACTGGCTGAGATAAAAATTACACAGTGGAGTATCCCTGTCCGCAATAGCATCTGGACCTTTAGATGATGGGAAAGACAGACAACTCTCTTCGGCAGAGGTGGTGGAGCCTTGACTTCCTGAAATGGGTGGCATGTCACTGGGTGCTTCTGCTGCGGCAGGATGGACCACCACATTTGAAACATGTTTCTCCCAGGCCACTGTATGGTGACGCTGCATATGTTGACACAGGGCTGTGGTGCCAAAGTTAGGTCCCTGGCCACGCTTTACTTTCTGCCCACAGATTCTACATATAGCCATGTTCACCACCTCTGGTGTCTTGGCAAAAAACTGCCACACCGCCGAGTAGGTGATTTTATCACTAACGCTCCGCACTGACTGACTGCTACAGCCACTGCCTCAGTGAGCCCCTGCACCGCTGCTGTCTGAACCTGCAAAGTGGGTGGTCTACATCGTGGACATTTGGTTCCCGACCTTGCACTGTTTCCACCCTGCTGACTCCCGGCCACACTACCGACTTGCCGGCTGTGCCACTGCCTGACACGCAAGCTGCTGCTCTCCTCTCCCAATAATGATGATGATGAGGAAGCCCTTTCTTCCAGGGCCAGGACAATGGGAAGTTGAAGGTAGGAGACCGCCTAGGGCGCCACTTCATCCCAGGCAGAAAAGGGGGCGCAAGGAGGCATGGAGTGGGCTGAATTTTCCATTTGGGGGGCACTATATGCCTTGTTTAACTAGGGCACCAGAATACCTTGTCCCAGCCTTGCTTGCTTCACCCGGCTCCAAAGTGCGATCGGCTACATCGATTAGTGTTTGCCTGTCACCGCTGTCCTCCTCAACGGTCTCGCTGTACAGAGCCTGACCACTTGCATCATAACCCCCCATGCCACTCTCCTCATCACTACTTGCCCGCTTCTGCAAGAAGCAGCGGATGTCTTCCCCACTTCTTTGCTGCCCACTGTCCTCAAATCGTTCGTCCTTGCTGTATAGTGGCGCAGAGCCCACAGCACATAGTAGTTCTCTGGCTATGGGAACCGAACAGGACAGAGGCGGGTTGAGGACAGGTGAGAGCCTCTAACCTGCTCCCAGGCAATGCCAACTAAAAGTTGTGTCTTAGGGACCCAGTGACGCGTGGCCGGGGTTGTCAGATGTCATGTGGAAGAAAGTGGACCAGAAGCAAACATCAAGAGGGGGGGGGGAGAGGTTCCTCTTTTTGTCTGCTTGGGCCTTCATACGAACAGATGGTCATGGCAGGGACTGGCGTGTCTGATCCCAAATGTTCATCAGATCCTAGACTAGGTCCTGCATGGAACTTCAGAAAATGAATACAGACGGAGTGGTGGGTGGGGATGCTGTCCACAGACAATATAGAAGGGAGTGGTGCCGACAGACTCTGAATCAAAGGAGTTGTACGAGAACTCTGCCCATAGTAACAAGCAAAACCAGTCTTGACGCGCTGAAACAAAGTGGCGTAAGTAGTTGCCCAGGATCTGGTTGACTCTCTCTATTTGTCCATTCATCTGCAGATGGTAGGCAGAGGAAAATTCCGACTTCACCTTCAGCTGGAAGCAGAGTGCATGCCAGAACTGTGAGACAAATTGGACCCCCCGGTTCGAGACAATATGCCGTGGAAGTCCATGCAAACGGAAGATGTGTTGGAAGAAGAGGCTGGCAAGGTGTGGAGCAGAGGGTAGGCCCAGCAGAGGGACAAAGTGTGCCATTTTTGAGAACTGGTTAGTGATCACCCAAACAACAGTATTACCGGAGGAGGGTGGGAGGTTGGTGACGAAGTCCATAGCGACATGAGTCCATGGGTTATTGTGGATGGGTAGAGGCTGTAGCAGATAAGCCACCAATTAAAACAAGATATTAGTGAACAAGATTTTTGTACTCCAGGATGTTCAGCAATTCAAAAGCAGTGTCCCCATGTTAGGCTATGCCTCCACTGCACATGAATACGATCCTATTTTCGGCGATTTTAGTTTTTTAAAAGATATGATCGCCCCTGCAGCCCCATAGGCGGCAATAGAAAAGACGAGCTGTAGTCTCCACAGCTCGTCTTTTCTCTGCTTGTCTTCTGGCCCCCATGCATTATACAACATGTTGCATAATACGCCAGCGCTTTTAGTTTTCTTGCCGTCTTCCCATACAATACAATTATATGGGCGACGTAAAAAAGACGAGAAGCAACTGTGTTTTTTGTACAGAAGGTGACAAAAAACATGGTCCTGCATCGGAAAAAAACGGCCACTTTTGGGCCATTGTTTGTCTGATGCAGTGGAGACATAGCCTTAGTATTTTCTTCCAAACTGCAGGGAGCACTTATGTCTTACGAGGAGCTGGTTCTTTCCCTATCTTGTCAGAAGCATGGGAAAGAGCATAAGCCTTGACATTCCTCTGTGGAATAAAAATGAATTAAGAAGTTGAATAAGGAGAAGAAGAGTGACCATAGGGTTTGGCCGGGGGACGAGTCCCCTCCAGGAGATAGCGCCATTCTTTTGATGGAAGTAGATAATTATTTTCCGCGGAGGAAAAAGTCTTAGAAAAGAAGCCACATCTTGGCTTTGGGACTTTTTTTGTGTAAGGACCACCCTGGCCCCCACAAAGGAGACATCAACTTCTAAAAAAAAAGGTTTCTCAGTAACTGGCTGTGAAAGCATGGGTGCAGAGGCAAATGCCAATTTAATCCTAGAAAATGCTTCTTTGGCTGCTGTTGGGTCGAATTTCCTATAATGATTGGCAAAACCCAGGAAACTATGTATGGCCCAGAGGCCAACGGGCCAAGGCCACTGCAAGATGGCAAACAGTTTAGCGGGGTCTATCTGCAGACTCTTGTCTGAGATAATATAACTGAGAAAAGGGACACTGGTCTGGTGAAAGAGGCACTTCTCTATCTTGGAATAAAGGTGATTATTTTAAAGATGCCTCGGAATCTGACACACATGAACCTGGTGGGACTCTGGATCAGGTGAGTAAACCAGGATATCATCCAGGTAGACGACAACACAGGTGTATAGGAGGTCTCTGAATAGGTCATTAACAAATTCCTGGAAAACCGCTGGAGTGTTGCACAGTCCAAGGACATTGTCACGGGTGGGCCTGCGACCCCCGTCCCGGGTCGCAGGCACACCCCTGGTCCCTGCATGAGCGTCACCGCCGCCCGCATGTCGGGCGGTGGGCACGCTCACCCTGCCAGCCGGGTCCCTACCCACTTACCCAGCCGCGCTCCTGCTGAAGCTCCAGTCTCCTGGCGTATGCGTCCCCCGCTCCCTAGGGCGTGCGCGCGCCTGCTCTGTGAAATTTAAACGGCCAGTGCACCAGTAATTGGGTATTGCCGGTCGCTGCCCTTATTTAAGCCTGCCCCTTCCTGAGTCTTGTGCCGGATCTTTAGTGCCTATAGCCTATAGAGAAAGTGTTCCTAAGCCTTGTTTTGATTACCGTGTACCGTACCATTTGCTTCCGTTCCTCAACCACGAATCTTGCCGCCTGCCCTGACCTTCTGCCTGTCCACGACTACGAACCATTTCCGCCTTTCCTGACCTTCTGCCTGTCCCCGATTACGAGCCTGCCTGACAATTTTGTACCACGCTACACCTCGACTGCCTCCGCAAGCAAGTCACGTCAGGGGTAGCGACCTGACTTTGCGGCGGGCTCTGGTGAAAACCGTGACCTACTTAGATTCCGCTCCCTGGCGTGGCTTACGCCATCACTTGCGGTGGTCCAGAGGATCCACTATCTCCGTCCGTGACAGACATGACCAGGTACTCAAAGTGCCCATCACGAGTGTTGAAGGCCGCCTTTCACTTGTCTCCCTCATGGATCCGAATGAGATTGTAGGCTCCCTGCAAGTCCAATTTTGGAAAAATCTTGGTCCCATGGAGCCGTTCAAAGAATTCCGTAATCAACGGCAAAGGATAACAGTTCTTTAAGGTTACATAGTTACATAGTTTGTTAGGCCGAAAAAAGACATACGTCCATCCAGTTCAGCCTATTTTGCTAAAGTATTGCTAAAGTGTTGATCCAGAGGAAGGCAAAAACCCCCATGAGGTAGAAGCCAATTGTCCTCATATTAGGGGAAACAATACCTTCCCGACTCCAATCTGTCAATCAGAATAAATCCCTGGATCAACAAGTCACTATAACATGTTATATTATCATGCTCCAGAAATACATCCAAACCCTTTTTGAACTCTGTTAGTGAATTCAGCATGACAATTTCCTCTGGCAGAAAGTTCCACAGTCTCACTTCTCTAACAGTAAAGAATCCCTTTCTATGTTTATGTAGAAACTTTCTTTCTTCAAGACGTAGAGGATGCCCCCTTGTTCTAAATACAGTCCTGGGTGTAAATAAATCTTTAGCGAGATCTCTATATTTATCATCCCCCCCCGAAGCCGTCTTTCTCTAAACTAAAAAAACCCTAAAATCTTGCTAACCCTTTCTGGATATTGCAGTGCACCCAGTCCTTTTATTATTTTTTGTTGCCCCCCCTTTGTACCTTTTTTCAAGCTCTACAATGTCTTTCCTGTGTACTGGTGCCCAAAACTGTACACAATATTCCATGTGTGGTCTTATTGAGACCGCAGTAATCAATAAATGGACATAGGGAACCATCTTTTTTCACTACGAAGAAGAACCCGGCACCAGTAGGAGAGGAGAACTTATGAATAAACCCTTTTGAAAGGTTTTTTGTAAATTTGATACATGTCTGATCTCTGGTGCAGAAAAAAGGGAGAACCGCCAGGGAGGGCTCGTACCGGGCAGCTGGTCTATAGGGCAGTCATAAGGACGATGAGGTGAAAGGGTCTCATTCTGCTTCTCTGATAACATGTCCACTAAGGCCTGGTAGCGAGCAGGCAGACCTGACAGAGGCTTGGAGGACGTTAGTTGGAGAAGCTGGGGCGCACTGGGGGAGATGCCACCAAACAGTCTTAAACCCAACATGTGACTTCAATATATATAAAGTGATGTCCAGCTCAGCTTGTAACGAAGTAAAATTCACGTTTATTGAGAGATGAATAAAATGTCATCAGACAGGACAAACTGACTGACGCATTTCAGGCTCTGAACATAGCAGCCCTTAGTCGTAGCACGGTAAAATAAATACATAGACACACCTATATAGCAACATCAATTAATCAATCAACATATGTTACAATTTTGCGTGAATATGTTAACATGGGATACAAAAAACAAAAAAATAAAAAAACCCACTTTAAATTAAAAAAAAAATTTAAAAATTTAATGCAAAATAAGGTTTGTTGTTTTATTCATAATAATTTAAATTTAAAAATTAAAAATAGTTCCCCAATTTTTGGGTAGGGCCCCCCCCACACCCCCCCCCAAAACAATCAGGAGGCCCATCGATGGGAAAGGGGGCCTTTTCCAAACAATGTGGGAAACTAAAAAGTTTTTTGCATCAAAAAAAGGGAAAAAAAACCCATTCCCCCAAGCCTTTATAGATGGAGGGCAAGGAACGGGGTAAATTTGGGTTTTGGGGAGAAAACCCTTTAAAATTTGTTCCACTGATTGGGTTTTTATAAAAGAGAAAAAAGAAAAAAAGGGGTTTAAATTACAAAAAAAGGGGGTTATCCAAGGGTGTCAAAATTTGACTAAAAAAAAATTGGGTTTTAAAAACCGTAAATAGGAGAGTTTTTATTAAAATAAAAAAGTAAATGGGACCGAGAAAAAATTTTTTAAAAGCCCCTGTTTTTTGGGCCCAACCTACATAAGGAAGGGTTATACGTTTTAAGGGGGAAAATTTTTAAACAATATTCCCTGTTTTTTTATTTCAAGAGGGATTTTTTTTTTGATCTCTGTTGACGAGGGGTTTTTAAATTTGTAACGAAAACGAGCTCCCACCCCTGCAACCCTACCCCTATCCCCTGGGCCAAATTGGAAAATACTATGGAAGCCCGAAAATTTGGGCTTGAGGGAAAAAAGGGGGATTTTTTCGCTGGGGTTTTGCCAAGATTTTCATTTTTTTAAAAAAAACAAAAAAAGAAAAATTTTAACCCAGCTAAACCCAATTCTTGCGGGAGTTGCCCCTTTAAAGGAAGGGCAACTTAGGGGTATATCGGGGGCCCCCCTTTTTTGGGGGCCCGATAAATCCTGACCCCCATTTAGGGGGGGAAAGCAGAAAGGGAAAAGATCAGGAAATCCACCCAAGGGGGGAAAATTTTTCAAAATTTTTCCGGGACGGGGGTACTTCTTTCCAAAAAAAGGGGGGATTTATTAAGGGGGGAAAATTAAAAATGTTTCTTTGGGGCCCCCCAGGGGCAAAGGGAAAATTTTAATTTCCCAAAATTTGTGCTTTTTTTTCCTTATAAGTAATCTCGCCCTTTGTCCCCTTTAGAAAAACCCTTGAAATTTTTTGCAATTCCCAGTAAAATATTTTTTTTGAGCGATTTTTTATCAAAACAAATTTTTAAAAAATTCGGAAAAGGTTTTTTAGGGTATCGAAATTTCCGGATCATGCGAAAAATTAAAGGGTTTAAAATCGGGGCCTTCTTTTAAAGATCGCCCTTTTTTCCCCCCGGGCTTTCCCTGAAATTTTTTTTGGCGGCCACAAATAAAGATTTTTGAAAAGAGAAAGGGGAGATGTGTTTTGGGACGTCCATGACTGGGTTTGGGGTTATGGTTTTTGCGTTTGGGCCCAAAAAAAATCCTTAAAACCCCTTTTTTTAAACTTTAAAAAACACCCGTTTCCTTTTTTCCAGCCCCCGGGTTTTCCTTCTCAGCTTTCTCTTTTGGGAAATGGGAACCTGCGCTTTTGCCGTCCCCCAAACAGTTCGCAAAAATTTGCCCCCCTATTTTTTGCAAGAGAAACCTTTACAATTAGTTTGGGGGCCCTTCCCCCAATTTATTTTTTAAATTTAAAGATTTAAAACATTTTTTTGAAATTAGCTGGGAAATTTTAAAGCAGCATCAAACCGCTTTAAATTTCAGGGCGGTGGGAGGGGGGGGGAGGAGCCCCCGCAGGCAAACACAGAAAAGGGCCCCAACCCTTTTAAAGAACACTGGTAAAATTTTTTTCCCAAGATTTTAGTGGTAAAATTGTAGGGGAAATATTTTTTTTTTTTAAAAACTTTTTTGCAAATTGAAATTTTTCCCCTGGATAGGGGGGCACCCTAATTTTATATTTAAAAATAAATTTCCTAGAAACCCTGCAGGCCCTCTTTTTTTTAGCTGCAAAACTCCACTTTTTTTATCAGTTACATTTAAGTTAGGTTGTTAAATTTTTTTCCCCAAATTCCCAACCGTGTTTTGTTGATTTATCCCCCCTTGGGCCCCCCAAAAATTTTACATCCGCAACTTTGTAGCCCGGCACGGTTTTTTTTTTGTTTCCCAAAAAAACCCGTTTTTAACCGTCCCAAAAAACAAAAAACATTTTTCCCGTTTTTTTTTTTTTGATTTTTTTGCCACCCAGCACTTTTTTCATTGCCCCGCGAATTTTACGTAAATTTTAAAAAACGGAAATTTTCCTATTTTCCACCAAAAGGGGTAAAAATTGAAAGGAAAAAATTTTTAACCTTTTTTAATTTATAAAAAACCATAACAGTTACGTTTTTTTTTTGATTTTTTCCCGCCCCCAGTTAAACTTTTTCCATTGACGCGAAAATCTACTTTAAATCTTAAAACAGAAAATTCCCAAATTTTTCCCCCCCAAGGTGGAATTAAAAGGTTTGGAAAAAAAATTCCCCGTTTTTTAAAATATAAAAAAACCAAAACCCAAAACTTGGTTTTTTTTTTTTTTTTGCGCCCCCAAGCACGGTTTTTTTTGGACCCCCCACCCATCTAGTAAATTTTTTAAAACCCAGAATTTTTTATTTTTAAAACCAAACAGGTAAATTGAAAGGGCAAAAAATACCGTTTTTTTTAAAAATTCAAAACAAAAACCTTTTCCCGGTTTTTTTGATTTTTGCGAAACCCAGCACTGTTCATTCCCCCAAAGGGCATTCAAAATTAAATTTTAAAAAAAAGCAATTCTAAAAATTCACCACGGGTAAAATTAAAAAGGGCCCCAAAAAAACCCGTTTATTATATCAAAAAAAAAACAGTTCGTTTTTTTTTTTTGACTTTCCCACCCAGCCTTTTTCATTGCCCGCATCTCAAAACGTAAATCTTAAAAAAAACAATTCTAATATTCACCACGGGTAAATTTTGAAAGGGGGCAAAAAATAAGTTTTTATTTTTCAAAACAAAAAACATTTTTAAAGGGTTTTTTTTTTGACTTTTTGCGCCCCCCACACTGTTAAATTTTGACGCAGCATCTACGAAAATCTTAAAACCCCAATTCCCTTATTCACCAAGGTAAATTTTAAAAAAGGTAAAAAAAAATACCGTTTTTTTTAAAATCCAAAAAAAAAAACTTTTTCCCGTTTTTTTTTTGATTTTTTTGCCCCCCCAGCCCACTTTTTAAATTGAATCAGCATCTCCCAAAATTTTTTAAAAAAAACAAAAAATTTTCTATATTCCCCAAACGGGTGAATTGAAAAGGTGAAAAAAAAATCCCGGTTTTATTAAAAAACAAAATTTTTTTTACGGGGTTTTTTTGTTTTGCGCAACCCCAGAAACTGTTCATTGAGCAGCATTTACGAAAAATTTTAAAACCCCAAATTCCCCTATTTTTCCCCAAGGGGGTTGAATTGAAAATTGAAAAAAATTTACCGTTTAAATTAAATAACAAAAACATTAACAGTTTTTTTTTTTTTGACTTTTGCGCCCCCACCCACTGTCTTTTGGAAGAAAAGAAATCTACGTAAATCTTAAAACAGAAATTTCCCTATTTTTCCAACCCCCAGGTGAATTGAAAGGTGCAAAAATATTTTTTATTAAAAAAAAAAACATAACATTTAAGTGTTTTTTTGACTTTTGCCCCCCAGCCAACTGTTCTTGCCCGCAGAAAATCTCCCGAAAAACCCTTAAAACAGCAATTCAAAAATTCCCCACGGTAAATTTAAAAAGGGGGCAAAAAATCCCCGTTTTTTTTATAAAAAAACATAACTTTTACGGGGGTTTTTTTGATTTTTTTCCCGAAACCCAGAAAGGGTTTCTTTGCCCGCAGCTTCTACAAAATTTCAAAAAACAGCAATTCTAAAATTCCCCACAGGGGGGAATTAAAAATTTGCAAAAAAAAAACCTTTTTTATTATATAAAAACCCATAACATTTTACGTGTTTTTTTTGATTTTTTTGCGCCCCCCGCACGGGTTTTTTTGGGAAGCAGCATCTATGTAAATTTTAAAAACGAAATTTTCTATTTTTCCACCACGGGGAAAATTAAAAAGGTGCAAAAAAAACATTTTTATTATCCCAAAAACCCAAAACAAAATTACTTTTTTTTTTTGGATTTTTCCCCCGGGCCCCCAAAATTTTTTGATGGGACCCCCTTGGGCATTTTAAAAATTTTTTGAACCCCCAAAAAATTTTTTTTTTAAATTAAGGGTTTTTTGAAAAATTTACTTTTGTTTTTTTGCCGCCCCTTTTAATAAAAAGCCCCTTTCCAAAACGATTCCTTTACCTTTAAAATTTTTTATTTTTCGGGAAAAGGGAGCAAAATGAGGGGGTTTAAACCCGAACAAAGGGGGGGGGGAAAAACAGGGAGGTTGAGGAAAAACGAGAAAAGGGTTCCCTCCTTTTCCTTGGGGTTGGCAAACAACACATCCCCAAGGGGGACTTTCCTTTTTTTTGGCAGGCCCCGCGGGGCCTGCCCCATAGGGGGCCCGGGCCCCCCCTTTTTAAAAATTAAAGGGTAACGAACATCGTCCCCCCAACCGGGCCCCCTTCCCATTTTTTAAAATCCCAACCTGAAATTTTAAAATTCCTTAAACCTCCTCGTCCTTCCCCCCACCCGGCCAAAAAAAAGGCCCGGTCATCAGCATCATCACCAACCGTCCAACAAAAAGCACCCCCAAATTTTAAAATTCCTTGTACCCCCCACTGTGGATAATCCATTTTTTTAAAAGCCTTTTTTGGGATGAAAAAAAAATGTTTTTGGGGGGTCAAAAGGGGGAAAATTTTAAAAGATCAAAGGGCCAAAAAAGAGGATTTTCTCTGCTCTGGGCCCCCCCTTTTTTTAAATGAGGGCCTTTCGGGGAAAGGTAAAAAAGGAAGGGGGGTTTAAATTTCCGGCCAAAAAATCCCGGGGGCCGGGGGCAACCCCTTTTGGCAGTGCCCCTTGCTTGAAGCCCGCAGCTTCGGGATCCCAAAAAAGCCCCAAGGCCCCACCAAGCCCCACCTGTTTTTTAAATGATGATGATGTTTACGCCCTTCCCGGATCCATCCGGGCCCCCTTTTTTCCGAAAAAATTTTGTTTTGGCGAGCGTTTTAAACAGGGGGAACCCGGGAAGGGGGAAGAAAGGGGGGGGGAAAGTGTAAATACGGGTCCCGCCAAAAAAAAGGGAAAGGGGGCCCGGTTTTTCCCCCGCGGGAAACCCGCTGTTTATGTTTTCCCCCCAACCCACGGTTTCCAGCGAAAACCCCCCGTCCTCGCTTTTTCGCGGGTAAAAAAAGGTCCGGGGACCCCTTAAAGCCGGGGCCCCTTTTTTTAAAAGCAAGCCCCCCGTTTTAAAACCCAGCGATTCATATGCCGCCTTTGCTATAAACCATAAGTAGAGGCAAAAAAACCTTTAATTTTAACCCCCCACCAACTTGCCCAAATTTCCAACATGCACCCAAAAATGAAAATAAATTTTTTGAAATGGAGGGAACATTTGGGCCCAAAAAAAAGGCCCGGGAACCGGGAGCCGGGCCCCCAACCACTTTTCACACCCCCCCTGTCCCTCCCCTTTTCTCCCCCCTCCCCACCACCAAGCGTTTCCTCGGGGTCCCCCAATGCCCCTCGGGGTCATGATCGGGGAATCGGGCCCCTCCGGGTTTCCCACCCTTCCCCCCCGCCCCGCCCGATTTACCAACCGGCACCACCAGAGCCCCAAACCCAAACCCCTTTTCCCCTTCCCCGCCAGTTTAAAACGCCCCTGCACCCCCTTTACAGCCCCCCAGTCTAGCAGCCAGCCTTTTGCCCCTTTCCATTTTTTTGGGGAAAGCAAAAAGAAACACTTTAACCCCCAAAACCACCCCCAAACCCAAAAAAACCTGAATGCGGAATTGGGGGTTTTTGGGCCCTTTGGGGAAATGGGGGCCCCTTTCCGTCTGGGGGGAAAACAGAGGGGTTCCGCCACGCCCCAAATGGCCCCGCTTGCCCCCAATACCGATCCCCGAGCGGGCCAATTTCTTTGCCAAAAAACCCTCCCCTGCCCTGGCCCCCGTTAAACCCAAAAAATTTTCCAACCCCGCGTTTTTCCTTGCATTGTGCCCGGGAAAAAGCCCCCAACCCTTCACCCCGCCCACATGGACTGGGAAAACCCAACCGGCCCAAAACCCCCCGCTAAAAATCCTCGGGGACGCTCACGGGGTTTGACTGGGGGGATTTTTTCCCCTTCCCTTGGGGGGTGAGGGTGGTTTCCCCCAGGTCGGCGAAAAACGCTTTTCAAAACCCCGAAGGGATGGTGCAGGGCCCCCTTTCCCCCCAAAGGGTTCCTCTGGGGGCTTTCACGTCCCCCAAAAAGAAAACCGGGGCCGGGGTTGGGAAATTTTAATCTGACTTGGAGCCCCGTCCACCCCAACAGGTCAGGAGCTGTGGACGGCTCTAAGAAACCCGAGCCCCAAGCGCTGGCCCGGGTGCCCAAAAACCCCTTTTTGCCCAGGCAAGGTGGTTTTGCGGTTTAAAAAGGGGGGAAATCCGGCCCCGGCCCGACCCTTTAGAAACGGTAGGCGGGCACATCCCTTGCCTGGCACATGTCATGAACCTTGTCCGGGCCAGAAATTTTTTTAAAAAAGGGGTTTTCCCGGGTTCCCCCCGGACTGCCCGCTGAAGAAGGGTCGAGGTTTTTGAGTTTTGCAAATTCCGCCCCTTTTGCACCCTGCTTCGTCCCCCCCCTGGTGCGTTTTTTCCGTCGTCGGGCCCCCCCCCCGTCAAACCGTCCCCCCAAATTTTTGACGTGGAACATGCTGGGAAATTTCCCCCCTCCACAAAGCCCCCAGCGATTGGGGGGCAGGAGCCCCCAATGCCCCTTAAAGCAAATTTTCGAATTGGGCACATGGGCCCCCGACAAGCCGCCGGTTTTCGGACCTCCCGGGGGGTTGAACCCCCGAGAGTGGAGGCAGGTGAAAAAAAGCTAGGGCCACCATTCCTTTTCCCGTTTTTTTAAAAAAAGCCCCCCAAAAGGTCAGTTTTCCGGGAAAAATGCCCTTGCCCCGCATGAAAAATTTTGGGGGGATCCTTTGTTTTGGAACGAAACGTTGGACACTCTGAAACAACTCCCCCCCGCCAGCGACAGAGGAGGAGGGTGGACACAGAGGGACACGGGCCTTTTTTCTCCCTAAAACCAAAGGCCCGACATTTTTTACAATTTTTTTTGGTCCCCCTTTAAATTTGGCAGTGGGTTCGAGGGCCCCCGAGCTAAATGCAAAGGTGGCCCCAAACGCTTTTTTCAGGGTTTCCAAAACAAAAACTCAGGCAAAATCAGGGGTGGGGGTTGAAAACTGTGCCGGAAGGGGAGCGGAAAGGAAAGGGGAAAGGTATTCCCCAGAACCCCCGGTGTTAACCCACGTCCCTGCCTTTTGGAAAAAAAGGTTGGCCCCGAATTTGAAAGGGGGAGGAAAGGAAAAAAATGGAAAGGGAAAAATCGTTTGCCCATTTCCCCTCCCACCCAAGGCTTGGGGAAAAACAAGGCTCCATCTCCCCCCATGAGTGCTTTGGGTGCCCATTTTTTTCCCCCAACATGACCTCGCATTTTAAGGGAAAACAAAATGAACAACATTACTGGGTGGGCCCCCCTCCCTGGATTCCCCCCGGGACAAAACAAAAAACAGCAAAAATTTCCCTTTCCCCCCCACCCAAATAGAAAAATAAAAAAAGCAGGAAAATTGGGGGAACCCCTTTCTGATTTAAAAAAACCCGGGGGACATCTTTTGCGTCCGGGTTCCGTTTTTTCCCCCAAAAGTCCCCGGGGTTTTGGGAAAAACATCACGACGTGCGGCCAAATAGAGTGCCAAAATAGGCCCCTAGCCGCGCACAAGGGGGGGCCGGAAAGGGCCCAAATTTGGGGGAAACCTTTTGGGTTTTTTTTGTTTTTTCCACCCTTTACCAAAACCAAAGCAATGAGGGGCCCCACCCCCCAAACACACAGGTTTTAGTTAAGATCATGGGCACGGGCAATTTTGCGTCCCCAACACCCAAGTTTTTTTCATATGTTTTCCGGCCCAAAAAGACTTTTTGGGTAATTCCCAAAAAAGGACGAAAAGGGCCCCCCCCTGGCTCGTCAAAGCCATAGAGGTGTTTTTCCTGCCCCAGGGGCCCCGCGTCAAAATCTGAGGGGGACCTTCCCGCAACAGCTTTGGGGGAGTCCTTACAGGGCAAAACGCATCCCGGCCCTTTTCCCCAGATAATGTGGATCGTTTGTGTTTTTTAAAACAAAATGAACCAAAGGGAAGGATCCCCTGTATGATTTTTTTTGTGGCCCAAATTGCCGAGGGCACCAATTAGTTTGCCAGTCCCACTTCCCCATTCCTTTTTTAAAGAAAAAGGTCCTCTTGAAAACTTTTTTTTTTTAAAAAGAAAAAAATTTAAATTTCTGCAATTTTTTTTCTCTTTTTTTAACAGTTCCAATTTTTTCCCGGGTTTTTCTGTGAAAGGGGACCCCCGGGAAAAAGACAGCAAAGGGGGGCATGACAACACCCTTTCCATTTTTCCCCAATTTAAACTTAAGAAAATTTTTGCATTGTCCCAAAGGTTTTTTTAGTCAATTTTTTCTGGGGAAGGTTTCGCAAAAAATCCCCTGGTCCTTTGGGGAAAAGAAAAATGGGCCCCTTTTAAGTGGCATTTCCTCCCTCAAAAATTTTTTTTGTGGGCCCCGAGAAAAATCAAATTTATAATTTTTTGGGGTTAAAGTTTTTTCTGTGGGGAAAACAGCTTATAATTAAGGTTCCTTTGGGAAAAGAAATTGGGGTTCCCAAAAATGGCCCTTTCCCCCTCAGGGAATTTTTTTTAGTGGCCGAGAAAATCTTTTTTTATAATTTTTTTGGGGGGCATGTAGCTGTGAAAATACAGCAATAAACATGGTCCCTTTTTTTAACAGAAATGTGGCCCCTTTTAAGTGGGATTTTTTTCCCCCCTCACAAATTTTTTTTTAAAAGTGGTGAGAAAGTCAATTTTTTTTTAATTTTTTTTGGGTATGCTTTCCTTTTTAAATGCCCCGCAATTAAATACAGGTCCCATTTTTTCAAAAAATTTTTTTTTTTTTCTAAAAGACATTTGTTTTTCCCCAATTTTACCAAATGGCCAAGGGTCCCCTGCTTTGAAAATTTTTTGGGGGGCCCCTTTTCCTTTTTTTACAATGCCCGCTATACACAGGGTCCTATTCTAAAAAAAGTTTTTTTTTTAACAGACAAATTTTTTTTCCCTTCCCCAAAAGACCAAAGTGGCCCCCAAGGGTCATGGGTTTGAAATTTTTTTGGGGGTTTTTTCTTGGACATGCCCGCTTAAAAATAAAAGGGTTTCTATTTTTAAAAAAATTTTTTTTTTTAAAAGACATTTTTTCTTCCCCCAAAAAATTTTCCAAGAGTGGGTCAAAAGGGGGATGGGGCCCCTTTCCCCGAAACAGGAATAGGTAGGGGCACTGGGTTTAAAGGACCCCATATTGCAAAATTTAATTGTTTTTTGCAAGATCTTTTTAAAATAGCTATTCAATTCCCCGTAAAAAATTTAAAAACAACCCCTTTTAATACCCAAAGGGGGAAAAAAAAAGGGAAAACAAAGACATGGGGGGGATTCCACCAATTTTAAAAAAAGTGGTTTTTTTTTTTAGAAAAATTTTTAAAATACTAAAAAAAAATTGCATGTACAAAATAGCTTTTTTTAAAAAAAATTCCCCCTGAAATTGTAAAAAGGGGGGTACCCGGAAAAAATTTGACCGATTTTAGGTTTAAATTTAGAGGGCATGGATTAAAGGAGCCGGACAGAGAACAAAATTTCAAAACCCCTTTTTTCCCCCACACGTTGATAAAATTTAGAAAAAAAATGCCCAAGGAATAAAGGGCACCTGGGGGGTAACAGGAGCGTTTTAAACCAAACCCGGGATTTCCAAGGGAAAAAATTTAATTGGGGCCACAAAGGGTACCCAGGGGATTGACTGTTACAGAGGAAAAAGGGTGGAAATTTTCCCACACTTCCCCTTCCGCACTTGCCCTTTTGCAAAAAAAAGTTTTTTTTGTTGCTGCTATCAGGGGATTTTTTTAAACCCGCCCTGTTTTAATTTGAAAAGGGGACGCCAGCCCCGGGGGCCCCCCTTTTAAACCCCAAACCCCCTGTAACCCCGGGCCCCGGGTCCCGGGGGTGGCCCCGGAAGGTTTTAGTCCAAAAGTTCCCCGTGAAAAATAAAAAGGTGGTTGAAAGGGGGTCCTTTTTCCCCCAATTTTTTTTAAAATTGGGGGGGGCATGCAGGTTTGGGGCTCATTGTTGGCCCAGGACAGGGATATCAAATTTTCCAAATGGAAAAAATAAAATGGGGGTTTTTAAAGACTCCCTTTTTTTCCCCGGGAAAATTTTTTAAATGTGGGGGGTTTATGCAAAGGGTTTTGGGGGTCATGGGTGTGGCCCAGGACCGGTAAAAATTCCCCAATTTTCCCCTTTAAACAAAAAAAGGTGGTTTTTAAAGACTCCTTTTTTTCCCGGAAATTTTTTTTAAAAATGGGGGGTTTTTAGGTTTGGGGCCCCATGCCCCGTGGCCCAGGAAAAGGTAAAAATCCCCAAAGGCCCTGAAAAAATAAAATGGTGGGGTTTAAAGACTCCTTTTTTCTGGGAAATTTTTTAAAAAGTGGGGGCCCTTTCAGGTTTGGGGGGTCATGCCGTGGGGGCCCCCCAAAAGGGATAGTTTAAGGGCCCCGTGAAAAATAAAACGGTTTTGGTTTTAAAAAACTCCCCTTTTTCCGGCCCCTTTTTTTAAAAGTGGGGGGGCTTTCAGGGTTTTTTGGGGCCATGCGGGGCCCAGGCAGGTATAGCCCCAAAGTCCCCGTTTAAACTAAAAAAAGGGGGTAGAAAAAAACCCCCTTTTTTCCCGGGACTTTTTTTAAAATTGGGGGGCATGCAGGTTTTTGGGGGTTTAATGCGTGGGCCCCGGGAAAAGGTTTAGTTCCCCAAAGTTCCCCGTGAAAAATAAAATGGTGGTAGAAAAAACCCCCTTTTTTTTCCCGGGACTTTTTTAAATGTGGGGGTCCCTTTTAAAGGGTTTGGGGGTCCCGCCCGTTTGGCCCCCCGGAAAGGTTTTAGTCAATGTCCCCGTGAAAAAAAAAAAATGGGGGTTTTAAAGAAATCCCTTTTTTCCCCGGGACTTTTTTTTAAAAGTGGGGGTCCCCTTGCAGGTTTTGGGGTCATGCGTTGGCCCCGGGAAAAAAAGGGTTTTTAGGGCAATGTCCCCCGTGAAACTAAAAAAGGTGGTTTTAAAGACTCCCTTTTTTTTTGGCCCCCTTTTTTTAAATTTTGGGGGGCATGCAGTTTTTTTGGGGTTCCCTGCGTGGCCCGGGAAAAGGGGTATAGCCCAATGCCCAGTAAACTAAAATGGTGGTTGAAAAAACTCCTTTTTGCGGCCCTTTTTAAATGGGGGGGTCATGCCGGTTTGGGGTCATGCTGCTTTTCCGGGGACGGGATTTTAAATTTGTCCAGTTCAAAGAAACATGATTTTTTCCCAAAAAAATTTCCCCTTCCCTTCACTTTTTAATTTTTGGGTGATCCCGGGTTTAAGGGTCGGCTGTGGTACAAGACAGGATAGTAAATGGTTCTGTGTTTTTTTTTTCTGGGGGCTTTTAAACCCTAAGTGTGTTGCCAAATGTAGCGGGTACCCCATTTTGACTGTTGGGGATTTTTTAATTTCGCTTCTCCCCCCTTGTTTGGGTGTAAAAATGGAAGGGGGGTGTTGTTTTCCCCCTTTAACTTTTAATGTCATCGCGCTAATCATGCTCCAAAACGAAAAACCTTTATCGATAGCGGCCGGGGCTACGACATCGATCGATCTCGTACCAAAGCAACGCTAAACACATAGTAATTTTGGGTGTCAAAAACAGAGCAAAAAGGGGGCTAATAAATGCTCCCCTTTTAAAAAACTAATAATGTTTAGTTAGTTTCAATAAAAGAAAAAAAAATTTTGATTCAATTTTTTCCAAAAAAGGCAAAAGCCCCGGAAAACTTTGTACCAAAATCAAGTGTTTTTCTTTAAATCTTTTGTAAACAGAGGAACGCCCTGTAAAACGGTGTAAAATGGGGATGCTTGATAAAAAAATTATGCATTGACTTGAGAACCCTTTTTCTTGTCATTGTGTCCTTTTCCGGGATCAAACCATACCAATCTGCAACCACCCAAATATCCTAGGGCCCCCCCTTAAAGGGACCGATCCTTATAAAAAGAAACCACAAGCAAGTAAGCCAGCTAAATCTCTCCCAGCGGGAGTTGCAGGATCCCCCGGTTAAAAGGCTTCTAAGATTCCAAAAAATATTTTAGATTGTCCGCACATCCAAAAGTAAGTTAAAAGACCATACTTTAATTGGCAATCCATTAAAAAAGCATGTAGTAGCAGCACAAGGTTTAAGCTGACACGTTTCGGGGAACCACGCTACCCCTTACTCATAGCATGCATATAGAATCTATCTGTGCATAAATATAGAATGTGCAATTACTAGCTATAATGGGTACTCCAACATGTTTGGGATGCTTTTCCACCCCGACGCCACACCCCCCCATGACTAGAAACATGAATGCCTTAAACTCCATGTTGGCAAAACCTCTTCAACATGTGAGGAAGCTGGCGCATGCGTCCATGCACCAACGAAAGTCCCCGATCACGTGATCATCCTAACTAT
Source organism: Phyllomedusa bahiana (assembly GCA_025379985.1). Classification (NCBI taxonomy): domain Eukaryota; kingdom Metazoa; phylum Chordata; class Amphibia; order Anura; family Hylidae; genus Phyllomedusa; species Phyllomedusa bahiana. Next base: position 10,779 of record JAODAL010028009.1, on the reverse strand, counting down.
CATCGCGGCTCTGCATTTGCGCACTAAATCGTCACTATGGCAACATAAAGCACAAGCGCCCGAACTAGCTGTCACGGGGGTCGCGGGCTCCGCTGCCCCCGCGACCATCTCCCCGCTTGCAGGGGGTCTGGCGCGATGGCTGCGGCGGCCCTGGACCACCCCTCTGCTGCCTCGGCGCCGCCTCTCTTACCTGGCCGCGCTCCGGTGAACGCCACGCCTGCCTGTCCCGGCCGTCGTGCCGCTTAGATTTAAAGGGCCAGTGTCCCGATAATTGGTTATTGTCGGGCGCTGGTCCTATTTAAGGTATCCGCCCCCAGTACTTCCTGCCATCTGTTGGTGTGTTTTTTGGTGCGTTAGAGAGAAATTGGAGTTCCGTATTGATTACCTGTGTACCAGTCCCTTGCTTACGTTTCCTGACCTTGCCTGTTTGCGCCGCCGGGCCCTGACGTCTGCCCGTCCCCTGACTACGAACCTCTGCTGCCTGCCCTGACTTCTGCCTGTCCCGACTACGCCTCCGGATTACGTTTCTGTCCCAAACGCTTACCCCGCCCGCCATCGAAGCAAGTCACGTCAGGGTAGCGACCTGGTAGCCTCACGCCGCAGAAAAGTCCATCCCGCTTTGCGGCGGCTCTGGTGAAAACCGGGCTATTTTAATTTTCCGTTCCCTGGCGTGGCTTAGCTATCATCGCTTGCATTGGCCCAGGATCCACTCCTCCGTTACAGTACAGACGGGCCATGGATTCCGCCAGGGTACCTCTGCCTGATCTTCCGGGAAAATCACTACAGCTGTCGCCCAAGCGAGTCAACGCATCGACCAGCTTGCGGCCATGATGCAGAACCTGGCGACTCGTCTGCCTCCATCGGCTGCCCCCTCTGCACCTGCATCCGTTGGCCCGCCCAAATCCATTGCTCAAACCTGCTTCGGTTTCCCAGGACCGTCCTGCATCTGGCCCACTGCCCCCCTCACGCTACGATGGAGCCCCCCAAGAAGTGCCGAGGGTTCATCAGCCAGTGCTCCAATCCACCTCGAAATGATGGGGCACCAATTCCCTACAGAGCGACCCAAAGGGTAGGCTTCATAATCAGCCCTTTGTCTGGAGAAGCCTTGGCTTGGCTACGCCACTATGGATCGAGGGGATCCTCTGACGGCGGACCCTCCAAACGTTCCCCGGTGGTTCCGCACCGTCTTCGAGGAACCGGCCGTACTTCTTCGGCGGCCTGCAGCGCTGCTTTCCGGCTACGTCAGGGCGACACCACAGTGGGTTCAGTATTCGGTGCAGTTTCGCCCCTCCTCGCTTGGGAGCTGGACTGGAACAACGAAGCATTGGTGGCGACATTTTGGCAAGGCCTCTCGGGCAAATTAAAGGACGAGGCTCGCCGCTCGGGATTTACCAGCTGCCTTGGATGACCTATTCCATTTGGCCACCCTAGTGGATATTCGCTTCGCCGAAAGACAACAAGAACTCCGCCTCCCAACGGGAAACCGTCCGTCCACGCCTTTCCCCTCGCTTGGCTCCCACTTCCAGCGGTCACCTTTTTCCTCCTCCAACGGCCTCTGAAGAGGAACCTATGCAGGTCGAGAGAGCCCACCTGTTCCCGGGAGGAACGTTCTCAGCGTCGTCTGAAGCAGTTGTGCTTTTTATTGTGGGGGTTTCTGGCCATTTCATTGGGGACTGTCCGGTGCGCCCGGAAACTTCCGCACCTGGGGCTCGTAGGAGAGGAAACCCTAGGTGTCAGAACGCCTCTCCCCGTCTGACCATGCCCGTAACATATGGTGCTTCTCCGGACAGCACCTTTCAGGCCACCGCCTTTACGACTCAGGATCGCAGGAAACTCATAAGCCACGAACTTGTGACCAGGTTTCGTTCTCCCGGTGACTCCGCTGCAAAACCTATGTTCGTTTTCCTCGGTCAGTGGCGAATGCCCTTAAGGACGCTATCCGCCTCCGTACGGCCCCCCTCTTCTTGCAAATTTGGGGGCCCCTTCACAAGGAGAGGGTTGCAACTACTAGTCCTGCCTCGATCCTCCTCGGAAATCCTTCTGGGCCTCCCTTGGCTGCAGGACCATACCCCGACTTTGGATTGGAGCACAGGTGAAGTCATGCGTTGGGGTTCCGCGGTGTCTCTCTCGTTGCCTGTTTAAGCACGCAACTCGCTCCTCAAGTCGTCTCCTGAAGTCTGCCAAACCTCCTCAAGGTCTACCTTAGCCTTACTTGGACTTTGCCGATGTCTTTTCGGAGAGCCAGGCTGAGACTCTTCCCCCCACACCGGCCTTATGATTGTCCCATTGACCTGCAACCTGGCTGTACTCCTCCCAGAGGCCGGGTTTACCCTCTCTCCGTCCCGGGACTAAGGCGATGTCTGAGTACGTCAAGGAGAACCTCCGCAAAGGATTCATCCGTAAGTCCTCGTCTCCGGCTGGAGCCGGCTTCTTCTTCGTGGAGAAAAAGGACGGGTCTCTCCGGCCCTGCATCGACTATCGGGCCTGAATAAGATTACCATAAAAAAAACGCTACCCCGTTGCCCTTAATCTCCGAACTTTTTTGAACCGCCTGCGTGGGGCAAAATATTTTCTAAACTGGATCTTCGCGGGGCCTACAACTTATCCGCATTAGGAAGGTGACGAATGGAAAACGGCATTTAATTACACGGGACGGCCATTTCGAGTATTTGGTTATGCCATTCGGTCTCTGCAAAAGCCCCGGCAGTATTTTTAGAACTTTGTTAATGAGATCTTCGGGACCCTACTCTATGTCTGTGTAATCTCTACTTGGACGATATTCTCAACTTCTCCCCTGATCTCGAGACTCATCGCCACCATGGGCCGCCAGGTCCTCAGGCGACTCCGCACTCATCAGCCTTTGCCAAGCCCGAAAAGTGCCTCTTTGAACGTGCCAGCTTACCCTTCTTAGGGTACAATCGGTTCTGATAAGGTCTCCGGATGGATTCCTCCAAGCTCTCCGCGGGGTTGGGAGTGGCCCCAAACCGGTGGCCTTCGGGCCATTCAACGTTTTCCCTTTGGGATTTGCAATTATATGGCAATTCATCCCCCACTTCTCTACACTGGTGGCTCCCTTGGTGGCCCTGACTAGGAAGAATGCCAATCCCAAATCCTGGCCCCCAGATGCCCAAGAAGCCTTCAACCGGCTCAAAGCGGCATTTTGCTTCGGCTCCGTTCCGTCTCGTCCAGACCCTAACTGTCCGTTTTATTCTGGAAATGGATGCTTCGTCAGTCGGCACTGGTGCGGTCCTCCTGCAGAAATCCTCCGCTGGTAAGCTACATACCTGTGGTTTTTTCTCCAAGACATTCTCTCCTGCCGAGAAGAACTATACCATGTGTGATCGTGAATTACTGGCCATTAAGCTGGCTCTTGAAGAATGGCGTCACCTAACTGGGGGGGGCTCGCCACCCCATTGCATTTTCACAGACCACAAGAAACTCCTATATCTTCAGTCGGCTCAACGCCTGAATTTCCCCCGGCAAGCTAGGTGATCATTATTCTTTGCCCGTTTTGACCCCCTTCCGCCTACATTTTCGGCCTGCCGAAAAAAAACCCCCACTGATGCTTCTAAACCCCCTTCCTCGGATATAGTGGGTCTCGAGCCTCCTCCCCAGCACATTGTCCCCCCGGAGCGAACCTCACGGACGCTGCCCCCCGTGGACCTCCAGCACCTACCTCCCGGGAAGACGTATGTGCGACCTGCCTTGCGCCTTAGAATCCTGAAATGGGGGGCACTCTTTTCATATGTCGGGCACCCCAGGAGTTCATAGGTCGCTTCAATTTGTATCCCGATTTACTGGTGGCCTACTCTTGCTCAGGACATAGGGACTTTGTTCTAGCCTGCACCTCCTGTGCCCGTAATAAGGTTCCTCGCCTCAACCCGCGGGCCTTCTTCAGCCGCTCCCTTTTGCCAGAAAAACCCTGGGACCCATGTAACCATGGACTTCATTACGGACCTCCCGCCCTCCTCGGCAAACACGGTCATCTGGGTTGTTAACCGACCGTTTTTCCAAAAATGGCCCCTTTAAACCCACTGCCTGGGTTACCCTCTGCCCCCCCAAAATGGCCGAAACATTTTTTTCTGTCACGTTTCCGTCTGGCACGGTCTTTCCCTTTACATATTGTCTCAGATAGGGGAGTCCAATTTATTGCTAAATTTTTGGCGGGCTTTTGTGTGGTCAATTGCAGGTCCAGTTAACCCTTTTCTTCCGCATACCACCCCCAAGACTAATTGGGCAGGTTGAGAGGGTCAACCTGTGTTGGGCACCTACCTGAGGCATTTGTGTCCGCCCGTCAGGATACCCGGTCTGATCTTCATCCCTGGCGGAGTTTTTCTTATAACCTTTAGATTCGGGATCCGCGGGGGCCTCCCCCTTTTTTGTCGTGTTTGGGTCACATCCCCGCCCACCTCTCCCCCTTGCTACCCCTTCGTGTCATGTCCCCCGTGGGTGCCCAAGTAAAGGACATCAAGGCTTTAAAGGCATCTCACAACGACAGGGCCCTGTTACGGCTTCTGCCCGCACTAAAGCCAGGCTGACAGATACCGTAGGACCTTTCCGCCCCTATTTGAGCCAGGCGATAAGGTTTGGCTAATCCAGCCCAAAAAATTTTTCGCTTTTGGGTGCCTAGCTACAAGTTAGGTCCTAAATACGTTTGGGTCCCTTTGAGGTACTGCAACGTCTAAAAACCCGGTGTCCTACAAGCTCCCGCCTGCCTCCTACCCTGCGCATCCCGAACTCCTTCCCATGTCTCTCTCCTCAAGTCGGTGGTGCTGAAATCGCTTCTCCCCGTTGGACCTGTCTCGCCTTCTTTCCCGTGGCCAACTCTGATAACATCTTTGAGGTTTAAGGAGGTGTTGGCACAGAAGACAGTGAGGGGGAAGCGGTTCTTCTCATTGACTGGAAGGGTTGGGGCCGGAGGACGGTCGTGGAACCGGAGACCAACCGTCTCCTGACCTCCTCTCTAGGGTTTCTAAAAAAGGGGGGAGAAACCCAAGGGGGGGTACTGTCGCGGGGGTCCCGGGCTCCGCTGCCCCCCGTGAGCATCTCCCCGCTCGCAGGGGGTCTGGGCGGCGGCTGCCGCGGGCCCGCGACCAACCCCCCTGCTGCCTCGGCGACCCTCTCTTACCTGGCCGCGCTCCGGGGAAAAGCCGCGCCTGCCTGTCCCGGCCGTCGTGCGCGTGGCCGCCATCTTAAGGCGCGCTGCCCGCCTTCCCCTAAATTAAAGGGCCAGTGTCCCGATAATTGGTTATTGTCGGGCGCTGGTCCTATTTAAGGTATCCGCCCCCAGTACTTCCTGCCAGTCTGTTGGTGTGTTTTCGGTGCGTTAGAGAGTATTGGAGTTCCGTATTGAATTACCGTGTACCAGTCCGCTTGCTTAAAGTTTCCTGACCTTGCCTGTTTGCCGCCTGCCCTGACCGTCTGCCCTTCTCTGACTACGAACCTCTCTGCCTGCCCTGACCTTCTGCCTGTCCCCGACTAGCCTCCGGATTAAAGTTTTCTGTACCACGCTGTACCCCGGCCGCCATCGCAAGCAAGTCACGTCAGGGGTAGCGACCTGGTAGCCTCACGCCGCAGCAAGTCCATCCCGCTTTGCGGCGGGCTCTGGTGAAAACCGGGGGGCTACTTAGATTCCGTTCCCTGGCGTGGCTTAGCTATCATCGCTTGCATTGGCCCAGCGGATCCACTCCTCCGTTACACTAGTGAAGACAATATAACTTCAGCCGGCAACCAACTTATATTGATCATGGGCACTTTAGCTCCCCACTATAAATAAATGTCTACACCAGATAATTATAGTCAGCACTGAATACTATCACAAAAATATGCAGCTCCCGCAATTTAAAGCAGCCAGAAAAAAAAAAATAGGTTGAAGTTTAAAATGGAAAACAAATGCATGGATATGTCCCAATGTAAGCACAAATGGAAGTATTCAAAACTCAAACCCGGGTTTTTATATAGAGACATCCTTAATCACCCATTGAAGATAAAACTTACAAACATTTCATTAAGTATCCAAATATAAACCCTATCACAGACCACTGGCTAAACAAACATATGCCACTACATGACATAGAGGTGAAACAACAAATTGTGAAACGCATCCCAAACTGCAAGAAACCGAAGGTTTGGAATTTAAGAACAATACATAATAAAAACACATTTTACTTCTCTTACAATACATGTATTACAATATGATGCAAATATAACCCTCCATCACTCATATACCAACTATGCAAATCAAGTATTTCAATTCAAACATGAGTATTTATATAATATAGAAAGATAATTATTGAAATAGCAGAGCATATTATTAAACCAAAGTCTAAAAAAAAGGAAAAAAAAAAAATATTTTATATAAAATATTTGTTTACGTTGCTGTATACAACATGAGGAAACCTGAAACAAATGTTGCAAAGATATACTCTATCCTAGTAATGGTAGAGAACTTCGTTCCTTACATTCAGCCCATCAGGCCATAAAGTGCCCAACGTAATCATCCAGAAAGCTTCTCTATCCCTTAATTTGGTCATGATATCACCTCCCCGTTTAGTGAGACATACCCTCTCTATAGCGAACGCCTGAAAGAACTTATTTCCAGACTGATGTACATTAATAAAATGTTTCGCTGCGTTTGAAGTTGTACGGGACTCTGGGTTACTAATATAGTTGAGATGTTCACATACTCTAATTTTAAATTTTCTCGATGTAGAACCTACATAATATAAGTTACAATGAGTACAAACAATTAATTAAATGACCGCAGTAGTGTTACAATTTAAGTATTGATTAATCATAAACGATTTGCCATGTACCGAAAATTGTTTTGTAACTTTAACAAATTGACACGTTTTACACGGGAATGACCCACACTTGTAGAATCCCTTATGTGCAAGCCACGTGGACTGAGATATCCCTGATAGGAAAAAATTAGGGGCAATCCTATCTCCTAGCGTTGACAGACGTCGAGTAACAATCCGACAGCCTTGTTCCAAAATTTTAGATGTAACATCATCATCTATCAGGACTGGGATATATTTGTTAATGATCTGTTTAATCTGTGATGTATGTATACTGTCTTCGATTACAATGGTGGGTACATTTTTTTGTATAGATTTTTTACTTTTAGATGGCATAAGTAGTTGAGATCTTGTTTTTTTATCCACAATGGTTTTGGCTCTATTTAATACCCAATTAGGATATCCCCGTGCCCGCAATCGATTACAGATGTTAATCGCCTCATTTTCAAAATCCGTTATATTTGAGCAATTTCTTTTGGCCCTAGTTAGTTCTCCTACCGGAATGGAGATCCGAGTATGTTTCGGATGTCCACTACGGTAGTGTAATGTGGTATTTCCTGTGATGGTTTCCGATAGCTGATAGTTTGTATAGTTTGATCTATCCTACCTATTAGAGTAAGATCAAAAACGAAATCTGTGTTGTTGAACTTCAGCCCCACAAATTTAAGATTTAACGGATTATTGTTCAGAAAGGTAGAAAAAGATGGAACACTAGATAGTGCTCCCTGCCAGATGACCAAAATATTATCTATGTATGTTCCATACCACTGGATGTTGTCAAAAAAAACATACATGGACTCAAACCAAGACATAACCAGGTTAGCCAATGAGGGGGAAAATTTCACCCCCATTGACACCCCTTAGCGTAAATAAAAATTTTTTAAATCAAAAAAAAAAAAAATTGTGCGTCATTAAATATCGTACAGTAAGATTAATAAATGTGTGTAAATCATCCGAAAAAACAGGAAAATTAGAAAAATGAAAATCCAAAGCTAATAAAGCGACATCCAGTGGTATGGAAATATACAGAGATTCCACATCACAGCAGATCCAACAATAGTTGGACTGCCATGTAATTTTCCTTTAAAACCCCTTTAAAATTTACGTGTATCCTTTAGAAAGCCTGGAACACGGCGACTAAGGGCTGGAGTTGAAAATCTACCAAATTACATAGTGGCTCGTTTAAATGACCCAATCCCAGAGGACAATGGGTCTCATGGGTGAAGGGTCCAAGCGTTTATGAACTTTAGGCAAAACCATACAATAGTGATGTAAATGGGATTTTTACATAATAGTTGTTCAGCTAGCGTGGAAACAGAATTCCCAGCGCTACCCTGTTTATTTTAAACAATTTGACAAGATGAGAAATTTAAATAAAAATGTTGGATTGGTATGTAATTTCAAGTAGGTACCCTGATCTGATAGAAGTTTGAACATTTGAGAACTATACATATCATTTTCAAGAACCACAATTGAATCTCCCTTACCCCGCTCTTTTGGGGTGTTAAATTTTTTCCATGTTCTGAAATTTCCCCTTCCAAACGTTTTTCCCTTTGTCTAAAAGAAAATTTTGGGATGGTATAGTAAAAGGGGGGAATTTTCCTGCAGAAAACCCAAGGTCCCCCGCATAAAAAATTTCATAAAAAAGGGGGTTCATAATTCCATTCTGTTTTTTTAACTGGATAGAAAGAAGAAATTTTTTTAACAAAATTTCTGATGAAGGAACAAAAAAAGCCCCATCGCTCCTAGTTTAACCCCCTTTAAAGTTTTTTAAGGACATTTGTCCTGAAAAAATACCTCCAAAAATTCGTTAGGGTCCCCCTGTTGTTCAATACCCAAATTTTTTCCCAAAATTCTTCTTGCCAGAAATGTCTCTTTACTGTAAGATCTCTAGTGAATTTATTGATACTTTTCATGATGGAGAACAGATTAAATGGTTTCGGGTAAAAAAAATTTTAACCCCCCATTTTAAAACAGATTGTTGTTTTCTTTTTTCCTTCAAAACAGTGTTAGAAAAATTTCCAAAAATATGTATGGAACCCCAAAAACTTTCAAAATTTTTTTTGGGGGTTTTTTTCCTTTTTGGTGGTGTCGGTGCTTTTTACCACCCCCCCTCCGCATTGGTCTTTTTTTTTGATGTTTAGATAAATTTGGGAAGGGGTGCGAGCTGCTTACATTGCTTACTTTGCGGGAAGCTGGGGCTTAGACTGCTCCGAATGCCCCTTTGGCATCAGAGGAATCGAACCCAAAATACATTTTGTTACGTTTTTTTATATTGTCTGCGACACCCGGGTTTTTTTCCCTAAAAAGGGGATCTAGGATTATCAAAAGAGTATTTTTAGACCACCTTTTTAATACGGAAATCATTTTTCATATTTCCCCTTTAAGGGTCTTGCTGGAATTTTTTCTTTTTTTACAGACATAATTGACGATTCCACAGAGGCCAGGTTGTTCTGTAATTTATCATATTCTTTGGTATAGTCTGCCAGACTTTTAAAAGCTTCAAGATTATTTTAAATTTCTCTTTAATTTTGGGAACGCAAAATGTCTCCAGCGGTTTTGTTTTTTTCCATAGTTGACAAAACTCATTTTTTGTTTAGAACTTTCACCAAATTTTGTTTCCATTTTTGTATATAAAAAACCCCCAATAAACCGTAGTGGGGGGCGAGTTTTTTTTGATCCCAAAAGGGCACGTGGGATCTACCCCCTTTTGAATATTTTTCTCTAGGGGAAAGTTAGGCCCCAAAACCATATTTTTTGAGTTCTTTAATAGCCATTTTTTTAAAATTTTCCCCCGCCAATAATTTTTAAGATCCACGCTTTTGGGGGAATTTTGGAGGGCCCATTTGCATAAAAAACTTGTTTTTGCTTTTTTTTTTGTCTTGATAGGAACACAGATGTCGCCATAATATATATGATATATACAATCTATAAACATTCAAAATATCCAGTCCATGGAATGGGAAAGCACGGCAAAAAAAAAAAATTTAAATAGAAACAAACAAGCGGGAAAAAGCCAGCTCACCACTCTCCATAAAAGGGATTTGCACGGATTCCCCCCGGTTTACAGTTTCCCAAAAACCAAAATAGTGCTAGATTGATCCAGCAAATCCAAAGTGAATTTAAAAAAGCCAAACTTTTTTGGCCCAATTCCTTTTAAAAAAAAGCATTTTAGTAGAAACAAAAGGTAACTGCCCTTTTTTCGGGAAACCAGGTTTCCCCTTCCCCTCATAGAAAGCATAAAAAACTTTTCTGTGGGATATATATAGAATTTCAATTACTTTCTATAATCTTTCTCCACCTATTTTGGGTGCTTCCACCCCGATGCCACATCCCCGACCGAAAAAAAATGCCCTTTTAAATCCCTGATGGGAAAAACCTCTCAATCTGAGGGAAAGCTGGGCATCATTTGTAATACAGTATATGTAAGAAAGTAAAAAGTGTTTTTATTTTTGTATTGTTTTTTAAACTTCCACCTTCGGTTTTGCAGATTGGACGTTTCACATTTGTTAGTTTCACCTCTTTTTAATGAGTGGCAAAATTTTTTTTTTTTTTTTTTTTTTTTTTTTAAAAAAAATCAAGTTTATTGAATAATGTGCCAATAATATCAGTACACAAGTGAACAAGAAACACATAAGCGACAGGGGACATACAAAGCATAAAATTGTCACGGTAACTCATGAAAAAATTTAATTGAGAAATCTTGCGTAAACATATCCATATATCGTCATATTTTGGTATCAGCATAAAAGAGAAATTTTTCATTGAAACCTAAAAACAATAATATAAAGCATTAAAACTTGTTATTAAGAACTCTGTGTGTGCATTAGTACCCGATATGAAGAGGAGCACGTGGGGAAACCCGGGAAAATCACCCCAGGAAAAAATTGCCCTTCCAGGAGGAAAATCCCAAAACTAAAAAATTAAAAAAACCTATTTACTCCTTAAATAAAACAACACATATTTAAAATTCAATCCG
>JAODAL010028008.1:0-54019 GCA_025379985.1 Phyllomedusa bahiana | reverse complement strand
AGGGAAAAATGTTTGAATTTTTGGGGGGATGTTGCTGTGAAATGCAGCTAAACTACAGGTCCTATTCTAAAAAATGGTGTTTCTAACAGACATTTGTTCTTCACAATTGTCAAGAGTGGCTCAAGGGTCATATTTTGAATTTTTGAGGGCATGTTGCTGTAAAATGCAGCTATACTACAGGTCCTATTCTAAAAAAATGTGGTTACTAACAGACATTTGTTCTTCACAATTGTCAAGAGTGGCTCAAGGGTCATGTTTTGAATTTTTGGGGGCATGTTGCTGTGAAATGCAGCTATACTACAGGTCCTATTCTAAAAAATGTGGTTTCTAACAGACACTTGTTCTTCACAATTGTCAAGAGCGGCTCAAGGGTGATGGTGCTGTCAAAAACAGGAATAGGTAGGACACTCTTAATGGACACATATTGCAAAATGACTTGTTTTTGCAAGATCTTCAACATAGCTAGCAATTCCTATAGTGAGACAACCCATTTAATTCAATTAAAAAAAAGAGAAACAAAGACGTGGTGTGATTGCAACCTAAAAATGGTGGTTGAAAGACTCCTTTTTCCGACACTTTTTAATCTGTGTTTCAGACAGGTTTAAGGGTCATGCTGCGTTCCAGGACAGGGATATTCAATGTCCAGTTCAAGTAAAATGATGGTTCAAATCATACTGCCTTCTGGCACTTTTTAATTTCTGGGTCATGCAGGTTTAAGGGTCATGCTGTGGTACAAGACAGGAATAGTGAATAGTCAGAGTTTTTTTCTGTGACTCTTGTGACCTAATTGTGTTGCCTAAGATGTAGCACGTATCCATTTTACTGTTGTGGATGTTGATTCCAGCTGCTCCAGCCCTGTTTGGGTGTAAGAATGAAGGTGTTGTTCCTCTTCCATAGACTTTAATGGTCATCGGCGATAATCTATTATCGACTATTGGATATAGGCATGATAATTGACGATATCGACTATCGATCCGATGACGATAGTTGACGCAATCGTTCATCACTATTTATCACTAAAGAAGAGTTCATTGAATGTGCATATGAAACTGGTGAGTTCAGTACCTCAAACAAGGTTAAGTACCACTGCCCTAGATGCCAGGGAGATGGAGGAAGCACAGGTGAGAGACCAGAGCCAGGGACACCAGAGGATGTCGCAGCAGCGTCCGGGACACGTGTGACACGGGCCCACTGAGGGTCCATAGCAGGGACCGCGGCATGAACTATGACAGTACCCCGCCCCTTAAGCCCTCCCCTCTGGGCTAGCCAGGTACCAACAAAACAGCTAGAGGTAACCACTAGTGTTGAGCGATTACGTTGGCCATCGACATCGGTCGATGGTCAATAGTTGACCATCATGGACAAGATATTCGATGGTCGATGGTAGATTATGATCGATGACCATTAAAGTCTATGGGAGAGCAACAACACCTTCATTCTTACACCCAAACAGGGCTGGAGAAGCTGGAATTAACATCCACAACAGTCAAATGGATATGTGCTACATCTGAGGCAACACACTTAGGTTATAAAAGCCACAGAAAAAAAAATCCCAGACCATTCACTATCCCTGTCTTGCACCACAGATGCCCCTTAAAACCTGCATCAACCAAATTTAAAAAAAGTGCCAGAAGGATTATGTTTTAACTCATTTTACTTGAATGGAATTAAAATACCCCTTTTCCGAAAGCGCATGAGCCCAAACTGCATGACCCCAGTTTTAAAAAAGTCCGGAAAAAGGAACTTTTGAACACCATTTTAGTTTCATGGAATTGTTTTTCCTGTCCGGGGGCCCAGCATGACCCCCAAACCTGCATGCCCCAGATTAAAAAGTCCCGGAAAAAGGAGTCTTTCAACCCCCATTTTTTTTCATGGACTTATTCCCTGTCCTGGTAGCGCTTGCCCTGTATGAGTGGGGACCAATTTGGCTTAAATTTGGAAAAATATGGTGGTTAACGTTTTTCACCTTTTTTCTTGGCTTTCTTTTTTTTTTTATAAGGCTGGAGGAAATTGTCCTGTACTTTGTTCTGTCGTGTCATACTCCATGTCCCTGAAAAACCTAATTGGTAAATTTTTCCCTGTACCCCCCTTGACAATTCAGAGGAATTTTTTTACAGTTTTTTTTTTTCAGCAAGTGTTTTAGTATTTTAAATTCTAGAAACACTTTTTTTAATTTGGATGGAATCCCCCCATGTTTTTGTTTCTCTTTTTTAATTGTTTTAAAAAGGGGGTTGTTTCAATACAGGGATTGATAGCTATTTTAAGATTTGAAAAACAAGTCTTTTTGCAATATGTGTCCATTAACGTTGTCCTCCCTATTTGTTTTGGCAACCTCCCCCTTTTGAGACTCTTGACAATTGTGAAAACCCAAAATGTTGTTAGAAAAAAAATGACCTGTTTTATAGTGCATGTCACAAAAAAATCCCCAAAAAAATTCAAAATCCCCCCTGAGCCCTTTTGACAATTTAAAAAAAACTGTCTGTTAAAAAACAAATTTTTTTTATAAAGGCCCTGTTGTTAGCTGCTTTGTCACGCAAAATCCCCCAAAAAATTCAAAGCAGGGCCCCTTGAGCCATTTTGGACAATTGTGAAGAAAAAAATGTCTGTTAGAAAATTTTTTTTAAAATAGGCCCTGTTTTAGCTGCATGTCACAGCAAATTGCGCCAAAAATTAAAAGCATGCCTTTTGACCCATTTGGCAATTGTGAAGAACAAATGTCGTTAGAAAAAAAATTTTTTTTTATAAAAGGACTGTGTATTGCTGCATTTCAAAGCAGCATGCCCAAAAAAAATTAATAAAAAAAATAAAATTCTCGCCACTGTTTAAAAAAAAATTGTTTGAGGGAGAAATGCACTTAAAGCCACATTTCTGTTCCAAAGGCCCATGATTATTCTGTATTCACAGAAAACGCCCAAAAAAAATTTTTAAAAATATGACTTCTCAGATTTTAAAAAAATTGTGAGGGAGAAATGCCACGTAAAAGCCACTTTCTGTTCAAAGGGGCCATGATTATTGCTGTATCTCCACAACATGCCCCCCCAAAAAAAATTTAAAAAATATGACTTTCAGCCACTATTAAAAATTGTGGGGGAAAAAAATTTGCCATTAAAAAGACATTTTTTTTCCCAAAGGACATGATTTTGTGCATTCCGAAAATGACCCCAAAAAATTAAAAAAATATGATTTTTTCGCCACTATTAAAAATTGTGGGGGAGAATGCCCTTAAAAGCCCCCATTTCTGTTAAAGGACTATGATTATTGCTGTTTCACAAAAAATGCCCCAAAAAAAATTAAAATATGATTTCAGCCCTATTAAAAATTGTGGGGGGAAAGCGCTTAAAAGCACTTTTGTTCCAAAGGCCCTAATTATAGCTGTATCCACGAAAAATGATAAAAAACCATTGACAATGGAAAATTTAAAATAAAGTGGTAAATGGAATACGGTGTTGTCATGAAACCTTGTTTTTTACATTCCCCTAAAGAAAAACCCAGAAAAATTAAACTTTTGGGAAAAGGAATAAAAATTCCCGTAGAAATGATCTTTTAAAAAAAAAAATTTTTAAAGAGGCCTTTTCTTTTGAGAGGAATTGAAGTAGCCCGGCAACTAATCGGGCTCGGAAATTTGGGGCCACAAAAACATAGGAAATCCCTGATTCATCTTGATAAAGTAAACGACCACATTATTGTGGAAAGCGGTCTTTTGTCTGTAATGCCCCTCCGTTTGAAGGTCCGCTAAATATGAGTGGCTGTGGGAGGCAACACTCTATGGCGTGGCGAGGAGTTGGCCTTCGTCATTTTGGATACCCCGAAGTCTATTGGGTCTGGAAAAAACATCGGTGTTGAGACGCAGTGGCGTGCACCATGATCTTAAGCTGGTCTCTGTGTGTTGGAGTGTGCCCCCATTGCATGCGTTGGGGAGGTGGTAAATAAAGATGCCCGAGGTCACCATTTGGCTTTGCCACCTTGCCTGAGCTGTTCGCTACGGCTACTTGGCACTTACTGCTGTCACTCGTGATGTTGTTCACCGTGCATTTGGGGAACTGAAGGTGCAAAAGAGTCTAGTTGATCAATCGCCCAAGGTTCCAAAATTTTCCCGCATTTTACTCTTATTTGGGGGGTGGGAAAGGGAAAAAGCTGATTTTGTTTTGTACGGGGATCCAAAGGGGGGTTGGCACCGTAACGTTGTTCATTTTTTATGGCCTTTAAAGCGGGATATGTTGGGGAAATGGGCTCCCAAACACTCATGTGAGGTGGGCCTTGATTTCCCAAGCCTTGGGTGAGGGGGACTAGAAAAAGTCTTCCCATTTCCTCCCCCGCCCCAAATTGCGCCAACCCCTTTCCAAAAAGGGGGCTCGGTTAAAGTCGGGGTTAGGAAATCCTCCTCCTTCTTCTCTCCCCTTTCCCCCGGCACAGCTTAAAAAAGCCCTGACTTGCTGAGTATGCACCCTGAGAGTGATGCGCCCCCTTGCCTAGCCTGGACCCCCCATGCCTAATGAAGACCCATGAAATTGTGAAACTGTGGCCCTTTTGGATTTGACGGAGAGAAAAGGCTGTGTCCCCATCTGTGTCCCTCTCCCTCCCCGCTGGCGGGACGTTGTTTTAGGGGTGTCCAAAGATTGTTCCCGAACTAAAAAACCCCAATGCTATGCGACAGGGCATTTTCCCCCACTGACCATTTTTGGGGGCTTTTTCAAAAATGGCAAGGATGGGGAGAGCTTTTCCTGCCTACATTCGGTGGCTAACACCCCGGGCCCCACCCTGCTTGTCAGGCCGTGTCATTGTATGTGTATGGGATTGGCTGTGCCAAAAAACTGGAGATGTGGAGGGTGGAATTCCCGGGTTGCCCCGTCAACAATGAGCGGGTTTACAGGGAGGGCCCAGCTGACTCTGCAACGCAGCCAGGGGGACCAAGGGGTGCGAACGGGAAGTGCGAAATTTTCTTCGAGCCCTTTCCTCACAGGGAGTCCGGGGGGGTAGTCTTTAGAAATTTTGGAGACAAGGTTCATGACATGTGCCCGGGAAGGGGTGTGCCCAGCCCGATTAAAGGGCGGCCAGCAGATTTCCCCATTAGCACACCCCCTTCCTGGCACAAGGTTCTTTGGGACCCAAACCCGGCTCGGTTCGTTGGGAGAGCTGTCCCCAGTCCTGACCTGGTGTGGACGGTCCCAAGAAGATTAAATTTTAACACGGCCCCGGTTTTCTGGGCAGTGATGCCCCAGAGGACCTTCGGGAAAGAACCCTGCACCTCCCCGGGTTTTGAAGAGCGTGGCCCCAGCCTGAGAGCCACGTCCCCCCAGAGACATCCCCCAGTCACCCCCGTGAGCTGTCCAGAGATATAGGGCTTGGCCGTGCTTATAGTCCATGTGTCGGGGGTAGATGGACTTTTCGGCCCAAAATGCAGACAACGCGCTTGAAATTTTAGATGCACGGGTGGCCAGGGGGGAGGCTATTTTGCAAAAGAATGGCTCGCATTGGTATTTTGGGGAGGCAAGGGCCCTGAGTGGCGGAACCATCGTGTCCACCAGACGGAAAAAGGAAAAATTTAAGGGCCAAAAACCTGGGAAAGCCGCATTCAGGCTTTTGGGTTTGGGGGTTTGGGAAAAGTGTTTTTTTCTGCTCCCCCAAACCTGGAAGACGAAAGGGGGCTGCTAGAATGGGCTGTAGGCTTTTAGGTCATCAAACTGGGGGAGGGGAAGGGGTAGGTGGTCTTGGGGGTGCTGTTTTTACTCGGGCGCGGGGAGGCTTTAAGCGGAGGTGATCCCCGTCTGACTTGAGAGACATGGGGGAGTGAGGAACGCTTTGGGGGGGCAGGGAGGAGGAGGAGGCGGGGGACAGGGGTGGCAGTGGTTGGAGGCCGGGCGGTCTGGCCCTTTTTGGCCAAGTGTTGCCTCCATTTCAAAGCATGCATTAGCTGCATGTGACTAGACATGTTTGGGGGTGGTTAACCACCCGGTTTTTGCCTCTACTTATGCGTTTACGGCAAAGGCGGCATTTGACCGTAGGTGGGGAAAAGAGGTTGCTCAAAAAAGGGCCCCGGCTTGAGAGGGGCCTGGGCCTTTTTGACGGCGATAAGCGAGGAGCGGGGTTTGCGCTGACCGTGGCTGGCGGAATCATATCAGCGGACTTCTGCGACCGCCCTCTCCCTTTTTGAGGCGGAACCCGTACTGACACTACCCCATTGTCTTCCTCCTCGTCCAGTGATGAAGCGCTCGCAAGCAAATTCTGCTGAAAAGACCACGTTGGATCCGCAATGTCGTCATCATCATCATCAACACAGGTGACTTCGTCGTCCTGACATTCTGCATCCAGGAGCTGCGGGCTACAAGCAAGAGGGACTGCAAGGCGGTGCCGACCGCCCGGGATTTTTGCCGATTGACCGGCTTCCTTCTCCTCCTCTGATGGCATCAGTAACTGGGCGTCAGAGCAGAGAAAATCATCCTCTTTGGCCTCTTGATCTTTTAACATGCCTTCTGACCCCAACCGCATTTTGTCATCAAAGAGATCCTCAGAAAATGGATTATCCACAGTGGTGGGTACACGAGTTGACATTTGGGCTGCTTCATGTTGGACGGATGCTGATGATGCTGATGACGACATTTGTGGCCGTGACTGGGAGGACGAGGAGGTAAGACTGCTGGATGCAGGTTGTATTAACCACTGAAGGACAGATTGGCGACGCTGTTCGTTACTGAGATTCACAGGGCACTGACCCAGTGATGACAGGCCTGACGGTCCTGCAACTGACGATCCGCTGGCATGCATGTTGTCGCCAGCACTGGAAGGAGCACCTTCTCTCGTACCTCTACCTCCATGTCCTACCCCCCTCTTTGCTTGCTTACCACCTGAATTTCGCTCCATGTTCAGAAATATAAAAATTTGAGAAGGTATGGAAGAGTTTTGGAAAGTCTCTTATTAAAAGACGGCAAATCACAGCTATTCTCAAATCCCTCAAATCAAACAAAATTGCTGGATTCAAATTTAACTGCAAAGTAGATCTATCAACAAAGCTGGCCTGCGCCAAAGTGAAAAAACACGTATCTGAAATGTATTCGGATAATAAAAGGTATTTTTGGCACCTTTCAATTCACCTGTGGTGACTACAAAATTGCTGTATTCACATTTAAGTGCAAGGTGCCTCAATGAACAAAGCTGTAGTGCGCCAAAGTGAAAAAACAAGTATCTGTAATGTATTCGGATAATAAAAGGTATTTTTTGGCACCTATCAATTCACCTGTGGTAACTACACAATTTCTGGATTCAAATTTAACTGCAAGGTGGCTCTATCAACAAATCTGGACTGGGCAAAAGTGCAAAAAACACGTATCTGTAATGTATTCGGATAATAAAAGGTATTTTTTGGCACCTATCAATTCACCTGTGGTGACTACAAAATTGCTGTATTCACATTTAAGTGCAAGGTGCCTCAATGAACAAAGCTGTAGTGCGCCAAAGTGAAAAAAGCCCCGCAAGCTCATATGAGTTGTGCCTCTATAATACGAGCGCAACCTCAGAAGGTAAGCACATATACCTATTTTTAAATACCTCTATTTTTACCTACTTCACTATTGTGCGCCCCCTTTGTCCCCCCTTTTTTTCTTTTTGATCATATATATTCACGGAGACTCCTTCTCTGAGAACCTAGAAGGGTTGGCAGCCATTGAAGAACATGGATTACTTCAAAAATAGACATATCCTCAGAGACACTTTTCTACAGGAACTCAATGAAGAAAAACAGAATGTCCCGATGGAACCCCAAACGGAGATAAGTACTAAATTCAGCGAATATGATACTAAAATAATGACTGAACTGTTTAACTCATTAGAAAAGAGACTATGTACTGAGGCACAGCACAATCTAGATGTAATGTTCCTATCTGTATACTACAAACTCAATCTGATACCCAAAGGTCTTCAAATACTTTTGTCTCCTACTTTCAATAATGATACTGTCTTTATAGATGAATGGGAACATACACTCACCGGCCACTTTATTAGGTACACCATGCTAGTAACGGGTTGGACCCCCTTTTGCCTTCAGAACTGCCTCAATTCTGCGTGGCATAGATTCCACAAGGTGTTGCAACGATGCTCAATTGGTACCAAGGGGCCCCCAAAAGTGCCAAGAAAATATTCCCCACACCATGACACCACCACCACCAGCCTGAAACCGTTGATACAAGGCAGGATGGATCCATGCTTTCATGTTGTTGATGCCAAAATTCTGACCCTACCATCCGAATGTCGCAGCAGGGAAAACGAGACTCATCAGACCAGGCAACGTTTTTCCAATCTTCTACTGTCAAAATTTTGATGAGCTTGGGCAAATTGGAGCCTCAGTTTCCTGTTCTTAGCTGAAAGGAGTGGCACCCGGTGTGGTCTTCTGCTGCTGTAGCCCATTTGCCTCAAAGTTCGCCAACTGTGCGTTCAGAGATGCTCTTTTGCCTACCTTGGTTGTAACGGGTGGCTATTTGAGTCACTGTTTTCCTTTCTATCAGCTCAAACCAGTCTGCCCATTCTCCTTTGACCTCTGGCATCAACAAGGCATTTCCCCCCACAGACTGCCGCTCACTGGATGTTTTTTTTTTTCGGACCATTCTCTGTAAACCCTAGAGATGGTTGTGCGTGAAAATCCCAGGAGATCAGCTTTTTCTGAAAAAAACTCAGCCCAGCCCTTGGGGCACCCAACAACCATGCCACGTTAAAAGGGCATCAAACCCCTTTTTCCCCCCTTTCCCCATACGGGTGCTGGGTTTGAACGCGGGAGATTGTCTTGACCATGTCTACATGCCTAAATCACGGGAGTTCCCGCCATGTGTTTTGGTTTGATTAAAAATTAAAGTGTTAAGGGGAAAATTTGGGAAACGGGTTGTACCAAAAATAAAGTGGCCGGTGGGGTGAAAAATTAGAAAAAATTTTGTTCACTAAAACTAAATAGACCCTTCTAATTAAAAAAAGGGGAACCTCCTTTTTAAATTTTACGATGGGAGAGATAAAAAAATACCTTTTGGGGATCTCCCCCAAATTTAAAATCCCATCCAGTTTTTTTAAAAATTTAACAATCGATTTACCACAGAAGAAACGAAAAGGGGGAAAAAGTAATTTTTCACACGTAAAAAAGGGGAAAACTCAATAGGGGGAAAAGGGAATTGAATAAAACAAAAATATTAATAAGAACAACTTTAAAAAAGGATAGCCTAAAGAACACTACCTAGCTATAGGAAAAACACTCCATTAATAAAGCAAAATCCTCTTTTTTGTAAAATTCTAAACCCATAAAAAAAGGTTTGGGGTTTCCCTAACTTCAGATATAAATCAACTACCCAATACCTAACACCACTGGGGTAAAAAACAAACTTTACAAAAAAACTCCCCCACAAAATAAATCAGTTAGAAACCTAAAAGGGAAGGAGCTATAAACCCAAACCCCCTATAAAAAACACGATTCCAGGAGTATCAGTTTATCAAATTTCCATCAAAGGGGGACCCAGAAAGGATTCCCCCCTACACCCCAGGCGGGAGCTACCCCTTTTAAAAAAAACCCACAGGGCCCAAAAAATCAACCCCAAGGGGAAACCCCAAAGGACCCCCCAAAAAACAGGAATCTGAAGAAATTGGGAAATCAATACCATGATACACATTTAAAAAACCCCCCCCCCCTAACCCCAAAGCACTATGTCAAATTTTCGAAAAAAACTTTACTAGATTAAATTACTGCAGCCCTCTCCCCCATGAATTGGGAGAAAACCATCACAGCCCAAGTCTCGCCCAAGGGGCAATTAATTTTTCCCCTTCTCGGGACAAAAAACAAAAGGCTCAGAAAAACAGAGAAAGGTTTGAGAAATCAAATGGGAACTTTAATTTTTTTTTAAAAAACAGAATTCAATAAAATCACTTTCCCCTTTTTATACTGTACAATTCACTCTCACGAATTTCAAACACGTTTTCTTTCCCACTTCTTGTAGGAAAAAAACAATAAATTTTGAAATAAAAAAACAAAAAGGGCAAAATTTTTCCCCCTTTTTTTTAGGGTAAACCCCCAACTATCCCCCCCCCCACCATTCCCACTAAAAAACCACTACCAAAAAAAAAGGGCAACTAGAGGGTCGGGGCGGGGACCACGGAAAAAAAAAAAAAAAAGGCCCCCCTGTCCCTCACCTAAAATTTCCTAAAAACCAACACAACTCCTGAATCAAAACTACAAAAAAAAAGGCATTTTCAATTTACCCAAAATAAAAATCAAATTTTCCACATGAAATTAGTAAAAAAAAGCAAAAGGGTCTATTTTTTTTCCCTTTCCCTAAAAACGGAAATTAAACCCCTTTTGTTTTTATTTCTAGACCAACCCCAAACTATACCAAACTCAAAAAAAACCCCTAACTTTTTTTCCATGCACCCCCACCCTGGGGAAATTGAAACCCCCACTATTACAAAAGAAGAACAAATCGAGACCCCCCATGAAACCCAAAATTTCCTCCCCCAACCCATTCCCGGGGGCCCATTAATTAAAACCTTTCTGGATTTAGTACCCGGGAGGGAACTCCAACTTATTACTCCGACAAAAAAAAACTCTAAACCTTTCCACCAAACAGGAAAAAAAAGCAACAAAAAATTTAAAAGGCCCAACTATGACATAGTAGTGCGCCCCACCCGAAAAAGGGGGGGTTGGGAAACCGAAATTATTTTATGAATAGAAACCAGATAGAGGCACAAAAAATTCTAAGTGATCGCACTTATTATAAAACTTTTTCACAAGATCCCTTCCAGGAAGTCCAAAATTCATTTTATTTGATCACCTAAATCAAGCATTACCGTAATATCATTACTAAAAAAGAAAAGAAATTTCATATACATCCCAAACCTAAGTCCCAAATTTTTTCTATTTCCCTTTCCCCCAAAATACACAAAAATCTAAAATATCCCCCAGGTCGCCCAACCCATACAGGGATCTTTTTCTAGTACAAGCCAACTTTCGAAAACCGGAAGACCCACTTCCCAACCTAAAGTTACTGGTTTAAATCACCTTAGGGATTCGGGCCCCCAAACAATTTTCCCCCTCCAAAAACCCCCCCAAATTTCCAACCTATTTTTTAAAATTACAGCAGATGTTACCTCTTTTAATACCCGGGGAATTTTCCCACATGATTTAAGGATTACACTGTGTTGGGAATAAAATGGAAAATAACACAAACCAAAAGGGGAAAAAAAAGTTTTTCAAATAAAAAGGGCCTTTAAAAACCCTCCCCCCAAAAAAAAATTAAATTTTCAAACATACAACCATGTATCACCAGAAAAAAGGGCACCGCTATGGGGACCAAAAAGGGCACCTTCCTTTGCTAAAAAATTTTTTGGGTGCCTTTGGGGGACCAGAAAATTTTTAAAATCAACCCCAAATTTTATGAAATATATCACCCTGAAAACAAAAGGTTTATTGATATCTGTTTTTTCATTGGCCCAGGACCCCCCAAATAATTCCAAAATTCATTGACCCCCCTTAATAAAATACCCCTTTTTAAACTCCGGTTTACTGCTGAAAATTTTAAACCACAATCTATAGTTTTTTTTTTGGACCTCATGTCAACTAAAAGATGACAAATTCATCCCCTTCTACCCATTTTCAAAAAAGTGGAAAAAAAAGCTAAAAAAAACGTATATCCCCGTTTTTACAGTGCGCACCATAGGGCCCCGGTTTTAAATTTAAAATCCCATACGGGCAATTTTTAAAAGGGGGTTCCCAAAGAATTGGGACCCAAAGGGTGAAGAATTTTTAAACCAAAACAAAAATTTTTTGGAAAGCAGGTTCAAAGAAAAAAAATTTCCCTAGGGCCATCCTTAAAGTGCATGAAAATAAGACTTCCAAATTTTACAAAGAAAGACTGCCTGAGCAAGAAAACACACAGACAAAGACAGGAACAAGTCCCTAACTTCTAAAACCCCCCTGACCAAAATCAAAAATTCTTTTAAACACCCAATTTTAACTCTGCTCAACCCCAAAAAACAAAAAAAATTCTTAATAAATACGGGACTTATTGAAAAAAGATCCCCTTTTTGGTCCCCTCAAAACCCCAAAAAACCCAACTTGATCTTTAGAGGCCCTAAAAATTAAAAATATATTAGCCCCTAGCCCCAGTTTTGAAATCAACCTCGAGAAAACCCAACCCCCATTTCTACCCTAACAGGTAGTTCGGCATGTAGCCCCCCATTTTTTTGTGTTTTAAGACTATTTTTTTCCACACCAAATATAACCCCCCACTGTTACCAAATCACTTACCCTATCAAGTTTTTACCCCCACATGCAAAAACTCTTTTTTAATCTATTAATAGAATGCTCTTGTCGTCTCCAATACGTCGGGGAGAAAATCCTGTGCGCTTTTTATAAAAGAATTTAAAAGGCCCCCCGTGCTTTTGTCAAGAAAGGTACATAAAGCAAAAACGGGCTCTCCATTGTAAGCAATACATCAACCCAAAATTTTTAAATTTTCTTAAAATTTCTCCGTAGACCATATTCCCCATAAACCCCACGAATAGATTTCCATACATTGCAAAAAAAAGGGGGAAAAAATTTTTTGGGTTTACAGACAAAAAACACTAACCTAGAGGTTTTAAAAGGGCAAAGATGGAACCCTACGTTAAACTGGGCCCGTACACTCAAAAATCGGGGGGCTATAAAGTTTTATATGTTATTAGAAAAAAACAATATAACGAACTAAACGTGTTTTGATAATGAATAGTTCTTTTATTTTACGGGCCTTTAAAAAACTATGGTTCCCCACAAACACGTTAGTTCTATATCACAAGCCTTTATACTCGGTCACTATTTTTTATTTCCCCTTGGGGGGGTTTGCTCTATCGACTAAACGGGGCACTTCTAAACCTTTACACCCGATTGGTAAAATTTTAAATTTTTTACAGATAAAAAGCCCTGTTTTATTTTTCCCTGTTAAATTTTTCCCTAGCGGAGTTAGGGCCCCCCCTCTGGGTCCACCATTGGCTAGTTTTTTTGAACCAGCTTTATCCTGATTGGCTATTTCCCGTCTGTCACTTAAAGAGCCCCTTTGTTTATTTCCCCATTTTTATTTTTAAAATAGAGAGTAGCTCTCCACCAAATTTGGTTATTCCCAAAACCCGGTTCCCCTGATTTTGGGTTAAAATGGTTTTTTCAATCGACAAGCCCCTGTTCTTTCCCCCCTGTTATTTTTCATAGGGGGTAGCTTCCCCCCGCCATTTGGGAAATTCCCTAAAAACCCGCCTTTTTTCTTTTGGGTTGGGTAAAACATTTTTTACACATACAAGTTTTCCTTTTAACTTTTCCCATGTTAAATTTCCCTAAGAGAAACTCTCTTTTTCATTGGGCCCAAATTTATAACGCCCCCCCGTTCTGATTGGCTAAAACATCCTCTATTAATTTTCCTTGGGCTAACCCCTGTGAAACGTAGTTATGTACTATTACATAGGAAGTTGCTCCTTCCGTGAAATTGGGTGGCTTTTAATGCCCCCCCCAGTAATTTTTATTTGGGCTAAATAAAGCAAGTCAATCTTTTTAACTACTGGGTTTTTTTCCCTTTGTTTTTTTTTCACCCTCGACCCGGGGTTTTGTTTATCAAATACAAGAATAATACACAAAAAAATATTTAAATTTTTAGTTTTTTTTTAAAAAACCAAACAAATTCTTAAAAAAGGTTTTAAAAAAAGCAATACTTTTAGTAAAGAGAATACATTTTTTATTTTTTCAGTTTTTAATTATCAATTTGTGCGAATATTGGCCCTTTATTAGAATGTTTTTTTTTTTGTTATTTACATGTTTTTTCCAGGTGTTTATACTTCATAAAAAATGTATGCTTTAAAAAATTTTGCAATAGTAAAATATAAACAAATATCCTTCAAGCCCCCGAGCGAGCTCTCCACGGAGGGCTCCCGGTGTAGAAAAACCCAAAACCCAAAATTGCTGATTGAGTACCGGGTGCTCCCCAAACGTTTTACCGACACGACTATCTCTTGTCTACTAGAAGCCTGTCACTGATGACTCTGATTGACAGCTCATCCAACTAGTCGGCTCCTTTGATATGCTGATTGACGTTCCAGTTGACCTATACAAAAAATAACATCTATTTAAATACCACAGTAGTCTTTACTACAGTATTACCCTTGAGAAAGTGCCGGTATACGGCAGGAAACGCGTTGGGTTTTATCGTCCTCTGTTTTTAATAGTGTGAGGGTCATATACCCCTACATTTTTAAGAATAAAGACACTTTTTCAACTAAGCCATTACCACGGCTCT
Organism: Phyllomedusa bahiana; assembly: GCA_025379985.1. Lineage (NCBI taxonomy): Eukaryota > Metazoa > Chordata > Amphibia > Anura > Hylidae > Phyllomedusa > Phyllomedusa bahiana. The sequence continues at coordinate 39,743 of JAODAL010028008.1, read as the reverse complement.
AGTTATTTTACATTCCACGTGCGCCGGGTCCGCCATTTTTTACTTTTTATAACAGTTTCTATACGGCGTTCCTCTGAACCCCGGAATCCATTGGACCAGTGGCAGCCGTGATACGGGCTACGGCATACAAAAGCCCCGCAAGCTCATGTGAGAGTTTTGCCTCTATAATACGAGCACAACCTCAGAAGGTAAGCACATCTACCTATTTTTAAATACCTCTATTTTTACCTACTTCACTATTGTGCGCCCCCTTTGTCCCCCCTTTTTTTCTTTTTGACCAAAGTGAAAAAACACGTTTAAGTGCAAGGTGCCTCAATGAACAAAGCTGTAGTGTGCAAAAGTGAAAAAACATGTATCTGTAATGTATTCGGATAATAAAAGGTATTTTTGGCACCTATCAACCTGTGCTGACTACAAAATTGCTGGATTCTAATTTAACGCAAGGTGGCTTTATCAACAAAGCTGGAATGGGCAAAATTGAAAAAGAACACCTATCTGAAATGTATACTGATAATAAAAGTGGAGTTTTGCACCTAACAAAGAGACCTGCAGTTACTAGAAAAGATGTGTATCCTAATATAAAATTCAGGCTGCCCAATATCCAGGAAATATTTCAATAGAAAACTGTTAATAATAAAGCTATTGCAGTGCAATGTCTACACTAAGTCTTGGTGAACTTTATCCAGTATTCTTTATAGAGCTTGTCTGTGTTTCGCCCGCCCCCCCCCCCCCCCCCTCCCGCGCCTCCCCCGTGACTTTACAGGGGTAATCCCTTTAAAATTCTCTCTTAACTCATAAAATTTCCAATCTCTGATAACTATGTTGTAAGGATCACAGCAACAGTAAGCTTTCTCTGGAAAAATAGAAAAATTTTCGCGGGCTTTTTTCCCAAAAGGGCAAGCGCACGTCCCCCTATGAACGCGAGAGACACTGTCATAAACGAAGGGGCTGTTCTAGTAAAACAGGTCATTATTTTTCCAGCCAATGCAACCATCACATCCCAGTCATGACTCGCAAACATCCACCCGGGCTCTATTCTGTAACTTTTTTGCTGCCGCCAAAATGACAGGAACGCCGAAATGGCGCACCCTTAATAGATGTCCAATTTTAACCAAATTATCGCATGCTAAAAATTTCGATCAAAAAAAAACGGCCATTTCAACTTTGTCGAAAATAACGCTCACCAAAAAACCACCGCCTCCTCGTACCCCGGGAAACTTCTTCAGAGGATTCCAAGAGTCCCGGGAACTTCTTACCGGGGGAAAAGAACATTAACACAGGCGGGGGGTTGGGTTGGGGTGGGAGTCAGAGGTGTCTTTAAACAGGGGCCTTTTTGCACAGGGGTTTTCAATCACAACAGGAAAAAAAGTGGCAGGGCTCCCAAGATGGAGGGCTTGAGGCCCGGGAGGGGGGCAACCTTGCCCCATTGGAAAAATTCCCCGTTTCCAATCCGGGATGGTTGTGAAGCGGGAACCAGGAACCCCGAGCGGGCTGGGCAGACAACAGGCAGGCATAAAAGGGACAGTTTTCCGGGGAAACTGCCAACCCTTTAAAGGACCGGGGCTGGGTACGGAACTGGACGGGCTTTTCAGGACCCCCCCTTGAGGGATGAAATTTTGGGGGCTTCTCTAATGGGAAGGCGGGGCAACTTCTCTACAGAAGGGATTGATGAATCCAAGGACCGGAATTTCAGAAAGGGCAAATTTCATGGGCCACCAACAAAAACATAGTGACCGAGTGCAACGCGGAGCAAAGGATTTTGATTCGGGGCACTTCCCCCCACAACACCATGGCAGTGGTTTCCGGGCGCAGCAGAAAGGACTGGGCATTCTTCAATAGTGACGGGGATCACCACAGTACACACGTTTAAGCTGCTCACGGGTTCGTTTTCCCTTTTTTGGGGAAGCAGGGGCCCGGGGAGGGGATCGGGGTCTCAAAATACAGGGGGGGAGGGTTGCAGGACGGGGGGGGACACTGGGTTTGGCGAAGCTAAACTCCCTTCACAAAACAAATTTATCCCGTAGCCAAAACGAGAGGGCTCCAGGGGTGGAGGGAAATCACGACCCCCCAAAATCGTCCCTTTAAAACCCATCAAGGCCCCCCCCAAAAAGAGAGGCAATGAGGGCCTCATTTTCCAGGGGAAACGCGGGGCCAGGGTATGGGGAACTGGATGGCATACTGGTCCACAGTAGAAACGCCCGCGGGAACCGGGCCGAGAGAAGCAGCAATGTGTTTTCACCCCGGGATTTAATGTTTTTGACGGGCTCTGGTACTCCCGGAGGTCCCTTCACGCATCCCCCTTTCCCCCAAAAAGGTTGAGAACCCCGGCCAAGGGTTCATCTGAAGCAACTAATCAGGGGGTCGCTAGGCTGTTTTAAAATTTGGGGCTCGGACCCGAATAAAAAAACCTGTGCCCAGCCCCCCCGGGCTCCAGGCCCCTGCCGGGGGCCCGGGGGCCCCGACTGGGTCTTCAGCTGCATGTCCCGCGGGCGCACCCCAGCTGAGGGCTTCGCGGCAAGAGCGAACCCCCCCTCCCCGCAGACAGTTCGGACCCGCGTCCACACAGCGGGGGCCGGGGGTCCCCCAAAAACGCTGAGGACCCCCGGGCCCCGGCGCCTCACCCGGGCAGCTCGCGATGAATGATGTCTCGCGACGCGCCGTCCTCGGGCCAAAACCGCGTCATAGCCGGCCCCGAGGAGTCCGGGAAAGCGGGGCGAAGAGACGGGGCGCGCCCCCGGGGGAGTTAAGGGGATATAATGTTGTTATTTTTAACGCTTACCTGTCTCATGCCCCCCCAAACTGCCTGTGCCCCCATAAACCTGCCTCGGGCCCCCAAATGCCTGCCTGTGGCCCCCCTATCCCTGCCCGTGGCCCCCCTATACTGCCTTGCCCCTATAACCTGCCCGTGGGCCACCATACCTCCCTTGGGGGCCCCCCACCCTCCTGTGGCCCCCTATACTGCCTTGGCCCCCATATAGCCTGTGGGCCCCCTATCCCCCTGTGGCCCCCATATACTCTGTGGCCCCCCTATAAAGCCTGTCCCCCATAGCCTGCTTGCCCCCCCTATACTGCCGGGCCCCCCTTTTCCCCCCCTGCCCCCATAACCTGCCTTGGCCCCCCAACCCCTGCCTTTTTGTGGCCCCTTATATGCCTGTCCTCCATATCCCTGCCTGTGCCCCTTATGCCTGCCTGTGGCCCCCATATCCATGCCTGTGGCCCCCATCCCGTCTTGCCCCTAAATCCCTCCCTGGGGCCCCCATACCCTCTCTGGGGGGCCCCCTATCCCCGCCTGGGGCCCACATATTTCCCTTTGGGGCCCCCATACCCTCCCTGGGGCCCCCCCATATCCCGCTGTGCCCCCATATGCCGCCTGTGGCCACCATTCCTCCTGGGCCCCCAATGCTGCTGTGCACTATAAACCTCCTTTTTGGCCCCCCCATATAGTCCTGTGTCCCTATATACCTGCCGTGGCCCCCATAAAAGCCTGGCCCCTTATACCTGCCTGGGGCCCCCCCAATATATGCCTGTGCCCCCATATCCCCCACAGTGACCCATATTCTGCTCATCCCCCATATACCTTTTTTTGGGCCCCTATATCTGCCTCCAGGCCCCCCATCGGGGGTACAGGGGGGGTACTCCGTAGGGGCCGGGGAGAGAAAAGGGGGGCCCGTTTTAAAGCGGGCCCGCCCTATTCACATAGAACATAGAGTGCGGCGCACCGGGGCCCCGCGCTCTACAGGGGGCCCGTTGGGGGGTGGTGAGCGTCGGCGTGGACAGCGGCCCCAGGGGGGCCCCGGGGCTCCCCTCCGGGGCCCCGTTTCCGCCCCCGCCACGGCGGCTTCTCCAAAATATAGCGTGTAAGGCCGTCCGGGCGGGGGGAGCGGTGTGGGGGGGCCCCCGCGCTCCGGCCAGCTGCGCTCCGGGGATTTGATTAAAAATTCCCGCGCTGTAGCGGACCCGGAAAGGGGGCCTCCTCCTCTGGGGCGGGTCGGAAAAATTTGAATCCGTGGGGCCCCGCCCCTAGGGGGTGGAGCCTCACGGATTCAAATTTTTCCGATCCCGCGCTGGGCACATAGCGACGGGACAAGACAGAGGAGGGGGGCCCCGGCTCCGGCTACACGAAAACGCGGATTGTAAGTACAAGTCCCTGGAGCGCAGCGGGCCCCGGCCCTGCCGGGACCCGGGACCTCCTTCCTCGCCTGCTTTTGGGGGTTGGGAGGGGGCCCCCCCCCCCCTGGCTGGTGGGCAAATTTAGAAAAGGGGGCCCCCCATCCCCCCATGCCACCGATAACTGGGGGGGGCCCCCCCTTTGCTAATTTTGCCCCCTACTACCCCGGGGCATTATGTGGGGGGCCATCCCCCCCGGGGTGTTTTTGGGGGCACTCTTTCCCCCCCCTCATGGCTTATTGGGATGCCCCCCCCCTAGTGCATGTGGGGTTGGGGGCCCCTTCTTGCTGATTTTTTCCCCCCCTTCTGTGCTTGTGGGGGGCCCTCTCAAGCCCCCACACGCCCCAGGGGGGGGGGAAGGGGCCCCTCAAGCCCCCACGGCCGGGGGGTAAAGGGGCCCCTCCCACCCCCCCAACGGCCCGGGGTGGGGAGGGCCCTCTCAAGCCCCCACAGGGGCCCAGGGGGGGGAAAGGGCCCTCAAGCCCCCACACGGCCAGGGGTGGGGAGGGGCCCTCTCCACCCCCATGGCCTGGGGGGTAGAAGGGGGCCCTTTCCCCAGCCCCACGGGGCCCGGGGGGAGGGGGGGCCTCTCCAGCCCCCCACGGCCCGGTGGAGGGAGGGGCCCTCTCCAGCCCCACAACATGGCCCTAGCCCTGGTAGGGGGAGGGGGCCCCCTCCTAACCCTGGCCGTGTGGGGGTGGAGGGGCCCCTCTTAAACCCTGGCCGGTGGGGGCTGGAGAGGCCCCCCTCCAACCCTGGCCGTTGGGGGCGGGGAAGGGGGCCCCCCCTTTAAATTCCAGCCTGTGGGGGTGGAGAGGACCCCTCCCCCCCCTGGCCGTGTAGGGTTTTGAGTGAAGATTTTCCCCTCCCCCCCCGGGCCGGTGTGTGGTCTCTCACAAAAAACACCCACACGACGCGGCATTTTTAAAACTGCGGCCCTCCAGCTGTTGGGGAAACTACAACTCCATCATGCCCTTTATAGATTATACAAATGCTGATGGAATTTGTAGTTTCCCAACGCTGGAGGGCCGAGTTTGAGGATGCCTGCAGGTGGATAAAAGTGAATGAAAAAAAAAAAATAAAAAAGTGTAAAACAAAAATTAAAAAAGATTAGGGTTCTTACTGGCCTTGCTCCGTGGAACATCCCTTTTTGTGCTTTTGGGTCCATAAACGCCCCAGCGCGCATTAACAATTACATGGTTTATCACTGCCGGCAATGACGCAACAGGGCGTTCACTTGAAATCGCCGCTGTTTTGTTTCACGGCCTGTCGCATGAAATTCTTTGATGATCCGAAAGACAGAGCCGCAGACTTCTACAAACAACGGGGTGGGGTCTCATGTGAACGCCACTGCTGTTCCTCTTCCCGGCAGTGATAAATACTGCAAATTGTTAATGGCTCTGGTCCGTTCGATGGACCCAAGGGAGCATCAAAACGTGTATGTTCATACGGAGGCAAACGCCGTGAACATCCCCTTAAAAGTTGAATCCCCCCTTTTTTCGCCTTTTACAAAAAAAGAAAAATAAAATAATTCCCCATATTTGGTGACGCAGCCCAAAAAATCTGTTTAATTAAAATAAACATCAATTACCAAAATAGGCTATGCTCCAATCAGGCTTTACAATTACTGGGGCCCTTTTTTTTATTTTTTTAAAAGCGCCGAAAATACAAAGACCAATGGAAAGCGAGCTGATTCCCAACAGCTGTTTTTCGGGCCGGCGGTTATACAAATGTTGTATTATACCCCGGGGCCTTTTAGTTTTCGTGCATTTCCCATTAAATTGTTGGGTGACTGAAAAAAAAACGAAAGCGCCCGCGGTTTTTTTGTACAATACTGAAAAATACCGCAGCCCCATCGGAAAAAAAAAAAAAACACTTTTGGTCTTTTTTGTCGATGCAGTGGAGAAAACCCAAACCCGGGAACATGTAGAAAAAAAAATTCCAATCCCAAAATTTGGGTTTTTTTTGGGGTAATTTCACTCGTCTAAAAATTTGAATCAAATTGACCAAAAAAGGTCATGTACCCCGATTAGTGAATAAAAAGTAGCATTCGCCCACAAAAAAGCCCTCACTCAGGTTGTAGGTGTTAGTTAAAAAAATTTATTGCCCGCAAAAAAAGGCGCCATGGCCCAATTTAAAAAAATAGTAAATTTTTTGGAATTTTTTTATGGTACCAAACATAACAGGGAAAAACCTTTCATGTTTGGGTTTTGGGGGAATGCGGATCAACCTGTAGAATACGAGAATACATTTCCAAGTACATTAAAAGGGGACCCTTGATTCAACAACAAAAATTCATGTTTACAGATATGTTTTTCCATAGACACAGTCAGGTGAACTTATGTACGTTATGTTTTCTGGGGCACTAGAGGGGCGCAGTAGTGTTTCAGCAAAAAACACTAAGGGGTGAGTTTCGCTTTTCGTTTGACGTTTTTTTTATTTTTTAAACTTGGGAAAACCTCTATGCACAAACTGGAGTAGTGTTGAGGTTATAGAATACTATTACCTTTAATTTATGGATATGTACATTGGGTTTTTTAAATTACTAAATTATAAATGTTTTTAAAAGTTAGAGAGAGTGGGCCCCGCCAAAAGGAGTCTACCTTGGCGTGGTGGCAGGCTTCAAAATCTTTTGGCCAAAACAAGTTAATTTTTCCCCAAAATAGGAAATGCTAAAAAAGGACGTGAAATGGGGGGGGGGTATAGCAGTGAAAGGGGGGTTGCCTGGGAGGGGGCATGTTTGGGGGGGGTGCCTGGGGGAAAGGGGGTGTTTTGGGCGGGGGAATTGGGGGGGAAAGGGGGCCCAGGCCTTTGGCTGTATGGGGCCCCAAAATTTCTATTGGGGCCGACTGCCCCATGCCCCCAATACTGTGTGGCCCCCCTATATGCCTCAGTGCCCCCATAACCCCGCCCTTTGGCCCCCTATATGCCTGGCCCCCTTATACTGCCTGTGGCCCCCTTACCTGCCCCGGGCCCAATATACCTCCTGTGGCCCCATATTCTGCCTGTGGCCCCCTATACTGCCCGTGGGGCCCCCCAATATGCTTCAGTGCCCCTTACCTAACTGAGGGGATGCTATCCCAAAATTAAGGAGTGCTGGAAATGTGAGGATTCTAATATTTGGTCCAAATCCCCAGGGACGATATTGGGCCGGGAGCAACACATGAAGGTGGAACCGGGTGGAGAAGAAAAGGAAAGTGAACGACGGATCAGAAAAATCTCCGGGGAGTCACTAAAGGGAACAGCGTGTAATCACTTATATGTTGCAGAGCCACATAAATGTATCTACCCATTTGGGGCCCTGTATGGCGGTAAAATATGTTAGGGGGGTGTGGCAGTGGATAGTCACTGTGGGGGTTGGTTCGGTCAGGGGCTGGCAGGGTTTTTGAGCCCCTTTTAAGTAATTTTGGGGTCTTGGTTTTGTAGGGGGGTTTTGTAACAATCATTGTCTTAAAATTTTCCCATGTATCGGGGGAGTTTTTGGGGACTGTTTAGGGTATTGTCATATGAAAGGGGAGAAATTCTGAAAAAGTAAATTTGTCATTTGGGGATTTTTACTGTACATGAGCTGAGGAATGGACGGGATCTGTGTGGGATGTGTAAAAATTGTGAAGGGAAAAAAGGGTTTTTTTCGTAAAAAAACTCCCCAGTTACAAAGAGGCCGAAAAAAAGTCGGTGAACCAGCCCTACCAGAAAACACAAAGGGGCCCAGCCCCCCATTTTTAGGGCCCCCGCAAGCCCTGAAACTAATGATGAAGGGCCCCCTTGGGGAGGGCGGAAAAGAATGGTGAGCCGGGTCAAAATGGGTGGTGTAATGTTTTGGGGGGGCTTGACAATATGGGGGTCTTCAGAATAAAAGGGCAGGCAGAGGGAGGGGGTGGGGGACATGGCATGGGTTTATGCTTTTTCTGATAAGTTTTCGCCTTTATAAAGGCGATTTTTTTTTCATACCCCCAAAAGGAATTTTAATGATTTTTCGCTGTTTTCCCCGCTTTTCTCGAATTGGAACCATCTTTGGCGCAGTCCCCCTGCGCCTAAATCCCCTTTTCGCCCATACAATGGGAAGGCCGGGGCTTTTCCCCTCATGATGAGTGACCTCCTCGGGTGGCGAATTTTTAGGCGGGGCGCCGACTGCGCCCAGTCCCCCCCACTGCGCCCAAACACTGGGAGGCGCGGCAGACTTTCAAGTATGTATGAGGGCCCCAGTCCGACATAAATCAGGGGCCCCAATTTTGCCGGAAAAACCGGCGGGAAAATGGGCCCCCCGGGCGGATTATACATGTCCCTTTTCTTTTGAATTTTTTTGCATTGTCAATGGGTTTTGGGGTCGCTATAATCATGGTCTTTTGGAAAGAAATGTGTTTTTTAATGGATTTTTCCTCACAAAAATTTTTAAAAGTGGTGAGAAGTCCTTTTTTAAATTTTTTGGGGGATGCTCGTGAAAAGCAGCAATACTAAGGGCCCATTCTAAAAATGTGGTTCTAACAGAAATTGTTCTTCACAATTTTCAAGGTGGCTCAAGGGTCATGTTTGAAATTTTTGGGGGGTGTTGCTGGAAATGCGCTATACTAAGGCCCTTTTTAAAAAAATTTATTTCTAACAGACTTTTTTCTTTTTCGTTGTCAAGAGTGGCCAAGGGGCTGTTTTGAATTTTTTGGGGGGTTTTTTGTGGGAAAAGCACTAAATCAGGTCCCCCTTCTAAAAAAATGGGTTTCTAACAGACATTTTTTTCTTCACAATTGTCAAAACGTGACTCAAGGGTCAGTTTGAATTTGGGGGGCAGTTTTGTGAAATGAGCTATATACAGGTCCCATTCAAAAATGGGTTTCCCAACAGAATTTGTTCTTCACAATTGTCAAAAGTGGCTCAAGGGTCATTTTTTAATTTTTTTGGGGGATGTGCGTGAAATAAGCTAACTACAGGTCCTATTTAAAAAATGTGGGTTTTAACAGCATTTGTTTTTCAAATTGTCAAAGTGGTCAAGGGGGTGGGTGTCAAAACAGGAATGGTGGGCACTGTTTTAAGGACACATATTTCAAAATGATTGTTTTTGCAAGATCTTTAACTTGTAGCATCCTATAGTGAGACAACCCTTTAAAACAATTAAAAAAAAGAGAAACAAAAACGTGGTGGGTTTCCCTCCCAAAAGGTGGTTGAAAGATCCTTTTTCCAAAATTTTTTAATTGTGTTTTAGACGGGTTTAAGGGGCATGCTGGTTCCCGGGCAGGGATATTCAATGCCAGTTCAAGTAAATGATGGTTCAAAACAATGCTTCTGGCACTTTTTAATTTTTGGGGCATGAGGGTTTTAAGGTCATCTGTGGTACAAAACAGGAAAATGAATATCAGAGTTTTTTTCTGGACTTTGTGACCCAATTGTGTTGCCTAGATTAGCACGTATCCCCTTTTATGTTGTGGATGTTGATTCCGCTGTCCGCCCCGTTTGGGGGGTAAGAATGAAGGTGTTTCCTCTTCATAGACTTTTAAAGGTCATCGGGGATAATCTATTACGACTATTGGATAAGGCATGATAATTTGGGTATGACTATCGATCCGATGATGATAGTTGACGCAATCGTTCATCACTATTTATCACTAAAGAAGGGTTCATTGAATGTGCATATGAAACTGGTGAGTTCAGTACCTTAAACAGGGTTAAGAACCACTGCCCTAGATGTCAGGGAGATGGAGGAAGCACAGGTGAGAGACCAGAGCCAGGAACACCAGAGGATGTCGCAGCAGCATCCGGGACACGAGTGACATGTGCCCGCTGAGGGTCCATAGCAGGGACCGTGGTGTGAACTGTCACAGTACCCCGCCCCTTAAGCCCTCCCCTCCGGGCTAGCCAGGTACCAACAAAACAGCTAGAGGTAACCACCGCCTCCTCGGTATCCCAGGAACTGTCTTCAGAGGAGGAGTCCAGAGAGTCCCGGGTAACTTCTTGTACCTGGGGAGAAGAAGCAGAAACAGTAGGCAGGGGGGTGGGGTGGGTGGGAGTCAGAGGTGTCTTTGCAGACCAGAGGCGCTTCTTGCACACGTGATTCTTCAATCAGCACAGCAGAGAAACAAGTGGGCAGGGCTGCTCTAGATGGACGGGCTTGAGGCAGCGAGAGTGGCAATGCTTGCCCCATTGGACAACTTCGCCCGTTTTCCAATCCAGGGATGGGTTGTGAAGCTGGAACCACGGAAGCCCGAGCAGGACTGGAGCAGACGAACTAGGCAGGACATAAAAGGACAGCTTTTCCTGGTGGGAACTGCCAACCTTCAAGGACACAGGCTGGGTACGGAACTGGACTGGCTTCTTCAGGACCTCCCCAGTTGACGGATGAGAAATGTAGGGGCTTCTCTAGATGGGAGACAGGCAGGGCGAACTTCTCTAGCAGAGATGGATTGATGAAGTTCTCAGAGGAGCCGGAATTCAGCAAGGCAGGAATTTCATAGGCAGCACCAGACAAAAACGTATAGTGACCGGAGTGGTCAGACGCGGAGCAGAGGGATCTTGATTCAGGGTCACTTCACCCACAACACCATGGCAGTGAGGTTTCCGGGGCGCAGCAAAACAGACTGGGCAGTTCTTCAGATAGTGACGGGCACCACCACAGTACAGGCACAGATTTAAGCTGCGTCGACGGGTGCGTTCCTCTTGGGTGAACGCAGGTGCCAGGCGAGGGTGAGTCGGGATCTCAAGTACAGGGCGTGGAGGCTTGCGAGGACGGGTGGACACTGGATGTTGGCGAAGCTATAACTCCCTCTCAGCAAAACAGATGTCGATCCAGGTAGCCAAAGCGATGAGGTCATCCAGGGTGGTAGGTAAGTCACGACCAGCCGACTCGTCCTTAATGCGTCCATCAAGGGCCCCCCCAAGAAGGCAGCAATGAGGGCCTCATTGTTCCAGGCAAGCGCAGAGGCCAGGGTACGGAACTGGATGGCATACTGGTCCACAGTAGAATCGCCCTGATGGAACCGGAGCAGAGATGAAGCAGCAGATGTGTTGCACCCAGGTATTTCAAATGTTTTTTGACGGCGCTCTGGTACTCCTGGAGGTCCCCTGTCAGAGGATCCCCTCTTTCCCAAAGAGGTGAGACCCAGGCCAAGGCTTCACCTGATAGCAGACTAATGATGAAGGCCACCTTGGCACGGTCGGAAGAGAACTGGTGAGCCAGGACCTCAAAATGGATGGTGCACTGATTGAGGAAGCCGCGACACGTATGGGGGTCTCCAGAATAACGGGCAGGCAGAGGCAGGTGCAGGCTGGGACTGGACATGGCAGCAGGAGGTGGAACCACAGCAGGTGGAGGAGCAGGTGTAGATGCCAGTGCAGATAAGACTTGGTCCAGACGGGTGGTGATGGTTTGCAGTTTTTGAAACAATTGCTCCAGGTGGACGCCATGTCGGTTCACCAAGGCTACCAGGTCAGGCAGAGTCACTCCGGTGGGATCCATAATTTTTTATTTTTTTTAAACTGTGTATTTTTATTTTGGTGGAAAAATAAAAATAGATACACAACATAAGATCAATATAACAATGCGTGTAGACAGAAGTCTCTGAGCAGAAGTAAAGCGTATGCAAGTACAAGAGATACATGCTCAAAAGAAGATAAGGTCCATATACCCAAAGAAAGGAATAGTACACAAAATGACAGGTAATCGAACAAGCAATTGTAGAACAATCGGTAAACAACCGAAATATGGCAGGTACAACAAACATTGAAGACACAATAGAACACAGTGACAGACAACAAGAAGGGAAACAGGGGAGTGCAGGAGATAAACGTTTAAGGAAAAATACCTGGTCAAGGTCAACTTTACGGTGCTGCTATTACAGAGCATTAGAAATTATATAGCGATCCCACGGCCTACAGATAAGTTAAAATTTGTCAAGCCTATCCTCTAGAAAGTCCGTAAGGTATTCCATTTCGCGGATATCTTTCACTCGGCTAAGAAGCTGGTCCCTTGAGGGGGATTCGTGACACTTCCACTGTTTGCTTATGAGACATTTAGCTGCTGTTAACAGGTGTAACAACAGACGTGATTGGGGTCGGAGGAGGCTGTCGGGGGGGATGTTTAGGAGACAAACCTGGGGGGTTAGGGGGATTTTAAGACCCAGAACACTCAGTATCAGGGACTTGGTTGTTCTCCAAAAAAGTTTTATTCTAGAGCAATCCCAGAATATATGTGCCAATGTACCTACATCTCTCGTATAAGTCAGAGATAGTAGGGTAGAAGGTGTGAAGAAGTGCAGGGGTGTGGTACCAGTGCATAAGCAGCTTATATTGGTTTTCCTTGTATAAAATACAGAAGGAAGACTTAGCCGCCCGGGTCCAAATAGTTTGCCAGGTTTCAAAGGGGAGGGGTGCTCCCAGGTATTCCTCCCACCTTTTCATATAAGAGTGATTAGGGGTCTGAATTGAATCAGGCGCCAGCAAAATCTGATATATTGAGGAAATCAGCCCAGCTGTGGAAGAATTAGCCCAGCATATTCTTTCAAAGCTGGTAGGAGCTGATACTGAAATAGAGGACAAAGATTTATGTAGAAAATGTCGGATCTGTAAATATGAATAGTAAGTTTGAGGCGGAAGCCCAAATCTTTCGCGGAGAACGTCGAACGGGAGAATTTCTCGTGTCCTGTAGTCCACAATATCTTCTAATCTGAATAACCGACTATCAAACCACGGTTTCATATGGGGGCTCTGTAGGCTGGCAGGGAGTAAGGGTTGGAAAAGAAATGATGTCATAGGTGAATATCGCGAGCTAAGGTTGAATTTCTTATGACAAGATTTCCAAACCTTCCACGTTAAAACCATGGGGCCCAACAGTGGCTCGACAGTCTGATTGTGTTGTAGACCACAGGAGCGAGTTGGGGTGAACTGGGGCCAACCACATCTTCTCCAGCTCCGCCCATCTGGCGTATGCAAATAACGACGACCAGGCTGGAATCTGTCGTAACTGCGCCACCCAGTAATATTTTCGAATGTCGGGCACAAAGAGACCACCCCGAGTCTTAGGAGCCAATAAGACTGATTTTGGAATGCGATGCCTGCCCTGGCCCATATAAAGCGCATAAAAGCGGATTGCATGGTTTTAAATCACTAGTCGGAACCGGTACAGGCAACGACTCAAACCAATACATCAGCTTTGGGAGAGCTGTCATCTTAATTGCTGCTATTCTGCCAAGGAGCGTAATTGGCAGGGTGTGCCATTTGCTTAACAACCGATGCACCTCAAAAAAATTGTCAGGGTAGTTATTCGAGAATAATGTGGCATACGATGGCGTCAAATTGATCCCCAGATATTTCAAGGACCTCTGTTTCCAGTTAAAACGGAAGTTCGATCTGTACGAGTCCAACTGAGCGATGGAGATATTTAAGGGTAGAGCCTCTGTTTTAGACGTGTTGACTTTGTAGCCCGAGAGAAGTCCAAAGTAACTCAGGAGTGATTGTAAGTTGGGGACAGTAATATGCAAATTAGTTAAGGTCAACAGTATGTCATCCGCATATAGGGATATTTTAAAGTCTCTATCTCGGACTCGGATTCCTGTGATGTTAGGGTTATTACGTATGGCTGCAGCCAATGGCTCGATACATAGGACAAAAATCATCGGAGACAGTGGTCAACCATGCCTAGTGCCGTTTTTAAGTGTTATCAAGGGAGAGTCGGCGTGCGGGAGACGTATGGACGCAGAGGGGTGCGAGTAAAGAGACTGGAAAGCATGTACAAAAGGGCCCCGAAAACCGAACACTTTCAATATTTCAAACATAAAATTCCAGCTTAGGCGATCAAAAGCCTTTTCCACATCTAAACTGAGCAGCAAGGCTGGCTCCTGCCTCCTGTGCGCTATTTCAATCAGATCTATCGCCCTTCAGGATCCATAATTTATGGCCAGTTCGTACTGTAACGATTCCAACCCGGATGGCTGTGTGAGGGTAATATTTATATTTTGTATATACTCTTTGTATGCTTTTCATCAACGTTTGGAACGCTCAGGTTTTTGGAATGTTAATAGGCATGGCTCCCCCCCTTCTCCAATAATTGGAAACACATGGCCTGGAGATATAAACATTTAAAGGAATAAAGTTTCTTTGTTTCAGTGAGTAAGGAGGTGGTCATATGGAAATTAACATTAAACCAGCGTATAAGAGACTAGCTATGTTTTAAATTGTTTGGCTAAATGTATTCTTGCAGGAGAAGGGGGTCTATAAAACCATGAACTGCAGTAGGAGGGGGCAGACATCCTGTATATGCAATTTTTATATGCGTGGGGTGTCCCCCAATGCTTGCATTAAAAAAAATCCTGGAATTTTTACCTTCAATTGATTTTTAATTTGAAAACCCGATCAAAAAATCTGAAAAAGCTTTATTAAAGGAGTTGTCTCCCACAGGGTTTCAAAGAATGCATGAAAGAAAATTCTCTGTCACTTCCTGGTTCATACTAATTTGCTAAGCTCCATGCTTGTACAGCTAGTTGTGCTTTCAGATGCTAATTAGATTGATTAGCTTCTCACAAACTACTCCAAGGACTTCTTATCTGATCCCCAAAGCAAAAGCCCTAATACAGAGCTGTTTACTTGAGATAAATCACTTTTTACTGTCTGCAGCACAGGACACTGACTGACACTGTGGACCTGTGTGATGACTCACTCTCTGTTATCTCATTGAACAACAGCCCAGGAGATTTGTTTACAGGTCTGTTACTGAGGGAAACTGAAATAGCCATAGAGGTAATAAATTCACTTGTATCTCTTTAGGGAAAACAGAGAAACAATGCAATATATTTGGAAAATGTCTTTATTTTGTGTTCCCTACAATTTGAAAGCTATTCTTTGTAGCGAGACCACCCCTTTAAGCTACGACAAAATGGCGCCCAACGTGGGGCAGACAACAGATTTGGTTATCCGGACAAAGCAATTGGTGATCAATGCTTGAAGAGTGGAATAAGCAGCTGCACATCAAATCAAACAGGTACGCAAATATATCTTATATCTGCTTACTATATATATTCCATGTCTTCAAGTATTGCTTCCCTCTCCGGGTCTCTAAGTCTCTATAGACGTCTGATCCAAGAACTTTTGATAAAAAATATATGAGACGATTTGATCGTGGTCTGTTCTATATTCATGTAAATATGTGTTTGCTGGGTACCATTTGTGTGTGAATGGGCTGCGTGTGTTAGCTTTGCTTTCTGTGAAAGGTCTCATGCCTGCAAAGGGGGGGGGGGGGGTTGAGGCATTTTCCTTAGCTGACTTTAGAACAAAGGAAAATACAGAGGGAGGGGGAGTGAAACCCACCATGAATGAATGAATAGAGCTGAATAGGCTATTGAGAATTGGATTTCAGTGAGTGTGTCCTGCTCGTTATGATAGCATATAGTGGTTATTGCAGAAAATAGTGAAAGTTTAGAGAAATTATTTCAGTCCCTGGGTTAAGCCAGACAGACAAGATTATTGAATTTTGCCTTAGGTAGGACAACCAGTTTGTTAAATAGTTAGGGACGTGAATGAGTGGTTTAGATTTTTTAATTTAGCCATCTCAGAGGTACGATGCTAACTAATTTGTGTATTAGTTTAGGAACTTGAATGAGTGGTTTAGATTTTGAATCTAACCACATCAGAGGTATTATGCTAACTAATTCGGTGTGGCGACACTGTAGAATTTGGAACGGGTAATGGGTAACTCGTTGGGCAATGAAAAAAATTATCTCTAAAAGGAAAGACTGCAATAGAAATTGTAGAGGAAAGAGCAGGAAGTTAGAAACAGTTGGAAAATTGTAATGGTGAAAGTTGGACATTTGAAAGTAGAAAAATTATGGAAAGTCTTCAGATAAGTGTAAGGTTTCAGTTGTCACCTGTATATAATGGGTTTAATGAAGATATGATGCCATGTCAGATGAGAATTCAGTATTAGTTGGAAAAAATGGAAAAAGGTTATTTTCCTCCATTTCTCTGACCTGTAGTACCACAGCAGCAGAAGCTCTGATTTCAGAAGAGAGAGGGGAAGGGGCCAGTTCAGATGCTGAGACTATTGTGTGTGTTTTTTTTCCCCTCACTTGTTGATTACTGCACTTATCTGTGTTGACATTGATGAATTTTTAGTTTGTTTGTGTGTAATTGATATGTTTTGTCTTTACAGGTAAAGTTCTGCAGATGATGTTTGGTATATACAAGATATATTCTATATTCATGTATGCTTTTGTTGTAAATATAGAATATAAGTTATATCTGGTGTATAAGTTATAAAGGATATCCTCTTAAATTTGGTTTAAGTAGAAATACGTCCACGTGGCAAATTAAAGAGCTCATTTAATATAAGCATAAATTGGGTATTGTGCACAAAAGTTGTAAACATTTTGAAATATTTCTATGTTTTAACCACTTTTGTATTACCAGGAATGTTACTTACTGTTTTTTTTTCCCAAAAGTTTATTTTAAGTGGAGAAGAGCAAAATTAATTAACCTTGTGTTCTCTTGTAGGAATGAAGAGATGAATTTTTACTAATTTTTTATATTGATTTGATGTAAAGGGATATTTTGATCATTGCCATCCATTGTTTTGCTTTTTGTGGCATTGGTATTTCGTTTTTTTGTTTATTTTCCTTCTTTCCATTTTGTTTAGTCTGAAGTTTTTATGTTGCATGTGTTGAAATGTATGAAGGATCCTTTGTTTCTTTGTTAGTTTTATGTTAATTTGTGGTTAGTTCTTTGTGTCTGGCTAAGTCTTTGTTTGTCTGTCTTGTTATATGTAAAGCCATGTAGTATATGATGTGTACAGCTGGTGAGCTTTTTACAACTGATAATAAGAAAGGAGGTACATGCTGCCAGACTCAGGGGGCGGGCCAGGGAAGAGCCAATAGTTGTAGATCTTCCAGAAACAGACTCCAGTTTGTGAATGGTCAGCTTTTTGGGACTAACAGGTTACTGTAGAGAAAGGGATCAGTTAGTCTTCTCTTCCTTATGTATTTTTATTGTAGGATGTATTACCGATACCTTAACATTTAACCTGAGATGCTTACTACTTTCTTAAACTAACCAATAAGATACAAGCAGTTCTGTCCTCAGTGCTGTAACAGTGGATATCACCTGACTTACGGACAGTATTATAAATGGATGACTAATCTGGCCAGTGACAGCGGAAATTGTGAAGAAGCTGCACTATCTCTGTTTTGTTTTTGTTTCTTTTAGCTGATCGAGGGCCTGAGACTCAATGGACAAGTTACAGTTTTTGTAGACAAGGTTACCTTCTAGGACACCGCTTGTCAGCTGGGGCCAGGCACCTGACCAGAGACCGAATACAGATCATACAGGACCTGACCTGAATTCTGGGAGTCGAGAGCAACTCAGAATATTCCTGAGTTTGATATAATATTGTAATATATTTTAATATGATTAGCTTGTTTGCTTATACAGCTTCTGTATGAGTGTTTGGCTACACG
Organism: Phyllomedusa bahiana; assembly: GCA_025379985.1. NCBI lineage: Eukaryota > Metazoa > Chordata > Amphibia > Anura > Hylidae > Phyllomedusa > Phyllomedusa bahiana. The sequence goes on along the minus strand of JAODAL010028008.1, from coordinate 22,152 downwards.
GCCATTTGAGCTGATAGAAGAGGCATTTAACAAATTCCAAACTCTGAAGTTGTTAATTTCCTCTACACCTGCCCTGACTATGACAAGCTGTTCTCGCTGTACTGCGATGGCTGGTCATGCCACGGCAGTCCTTACACAGTCACATGGTACACAGCAGAGACCAGTAGCTATAACTCCGCTAGATTAAATCCAGTGGCGAGAGGAACCCCTTATGTGTATGAATAGTCATTGTAGTACAAGTACTTATACATAAAGTCTCAGAGTTTGTACTGGATTTCTCCATAACAATACATACCCTGAATGATGTACATGATATTCTCAGATGCAACTATGACATATCTCTATGGCCTGTTAGCTACCCCTGCAGTGTATTACTGATGTCCCAAGTGTTTCACTGACTTGGTGTAGAACCTTGAACTCTACCACTCTGTTACCCTAGAACTTAGAACCAAAGGGGGAAGAAGTAGATAGTAAAGATGAGGAAGAATATACTTGTATGGTTGTAATGGCACAAGAAACAATAGGATTTACCCATGTCAAGGTCTTCCCAATCACTAATTCTAACCTTTGAGTTTTTTATTGAAGGAACCAGGTACTGGGAATAAAGCAGGTATCACATTGGATATACGGTGGTCACGCAACATAAGGTAATAAAAGAGAACCACTTCCACCTCATTTGCCAGGAGGGGAGATGAGAGCACTCACAGAGGCATGGACAGCGGCCGAGGTTAAGACTACAAACATATACACAGACTCATGTAATACATTTGGAATGATTATGGTCCCTTATGAAGAACCTGGGCATACATAACATCAAATAGAAACCCATCAAGAATGCAGAAAGTGTCGGAGACCTAATGAAAGCCCTATTGTTGCCTACAGAGCTTGGAACAATTAAGGTCAGGACACATGCAAAATCTGTCAGGGTGGCAGGTTCACACAAGTTTTATGTAAACCAACCCGTATTTATGAAACAAGGCTGGACCATTGTATATTCAGCACTTCTCCCCCGTTGTCTCCCACAGATACCCTCATAGATTGTAAGCTCTTGCGAGCAGGGCCCTCACACCTTGTGTCTCATCTGTAAGTAGCTTTCACTGTGTAATGTATGTCTTTTGTCTGTAATTATACCCTCTACATTGTAAAGTGCTGCGGAATTTATTGGCACTATATAAATAAAGATTATTATTATTATTATAAACACACGCAGTGGGTAGCCGAAGTGCAGGTCCGGGTAGCGGATGCTGGAGCGTATACAGGGCACTGCAGATGTAGCCATAAAACATGTGCACAGTCCAGGTGTAGCTGGAGAACCGATGGCACAGTCCAGGATGATAGCAGACTAGTGTATAGCAACAGGTAAGCAGGTATGTGGCAACTGGTGCAGCGGCAGGTGTACAGCAGTTAGCGATAAACGCACAGGAACCGTTTGACAAAGTCAGCAGTACAGCAGCCAAGGGGGTCAAGCTCTTGTGCTGGATACAACAACGAACTGACACTGAGCACAGGGAGGAAGTTCCATATATAGCCAGAGGTCAGGAGTAGTGTTGGGCGATTTTTATCGACAAAGTTGAAATCGGCAAGGTTTTTATGGTGATCGAAATTTCCAGATCATGCGATAATTAAGGTTAAAATCTGTGCATCATCTATTAAGATCGCTCCCTTTTTTGGGCTTCCCGTAATTTTGGCAGCCAGCAAATGAGATTACAGAATAGAGCAGGGTGAGATGTGTGTGCGACGTCATGACTGGGATGTGTATGGTTGCGATTGGCTGGAAAAATCACATGACCTCGTTTTACATAGAACAGCGTTTCCTGTTTCAGCCTCAGTGTCTCTCAGCGTCTCATAGGGATAGGACCTGCGCTCTGCCTGTGGCCAACAGCTCAGCGAAATTAGTCTATTCTGCACAGAGAAACCTCTACTATTAGCTGTGATCCTTCCAATTTAGTTTGATTTGAGATTTGAAGATTTTATGTAGTTAGATAGAGTATTTTAAGCCAGCATCTACGCTGTAAATTCACGCGGTGGGAGTGGGGGGGTGGACCCGCGGGCGAACACAGACAAGCTTCTATCTATAAGAAACTGGATAAAAGTTCACCAAGACTTAGTGTGACATGGTAGTGGGAATATCTTTATTATTACAGTTTGCTATTGAACATATTACCTGGATATTGGGCCAGCTGAACTTATATTGGATTTAACTCAATATTTCTAGTAACTGCAGGTCTCTTGTTAGCCGCAAAACTCCACTTTTATTATCAGTATACATTTCAGGATTGGTGTTCAATTCTTAACATTACACTGTGACTGTTGATATATCACCTTGACACTTAAATTACAATACAGCAAATCTTGTAGTCAGCACAGGTTGTTTGTTGCCAAAAAAGTACGTGTATGTACGAAAACATCACAGTTAGTGTTTTTTTGACTTTTGTGTACCTGCACTGTTCATTGACGCAGCATCTAAGTAAATCTTTAAAACAGCAATTTCTGATATTCAGAAAGGTGAATTGAAAAGGGTGCAAAAAATTACGTTTATTATATCAATAAACTTAACAGTTACGTGTTTTTTGACTTTTGGAACACCAGATTACTGTTCTTTGAGGCAGCATCTACGTATATCTTAAAAAAGAAATTCTATATTCACACAGGTGAATTGAAAGGTGCAAAAATACGTTATTATATCAAAACATAACAGTACGTGTTTTTTTGACTTTTGCGCACCAGCACTGTTCATTGACGCAGCATTCTAGTAATCTTAAAACAGCAATTCTATATTCACAAGAGTGAATTCGAAGGTGTGCAAACAAATACCGATTTATTATATCAAAACATAACGAAAAATTACATGTTTTTGACTTTGCGCACCCAGCACGTTCATTGAGCAGCACTACGTAAATCTTAAAACAGCCATTTCTATATTCTCACCACAGGTGGGGCGAATTGAAAGGTCGCAAAAATACCGTTTATTATATTCAAAAACATAAAACAGTTACGTGTTTTTGATATTGCGCCACCCAGCACTGTTCATTGAGGGCCCCCTCTACGTAAATCTTAAACACAATTTAATTCACAAACAGGTGAATTGAAGTGCAAAAAAAATACGTTTATTATACCAAAACAAACAGATAGTGTTTTTTGGATTTTGCCAGCCCAGATTTTTTTGATAGCCCCTTTGGGTTTAAAAATTTGAATCCACAATTTTGTTTTGATTAAGGGATTTGAAATAGCTTGATTTGCGTCTTTTAATAAGGACTTTCCAAAAATATTCCTTTCCTTCTCAAATTTTTATATTTCTGAAATGGAGCGAAATGCAGGTGGTATAGGCGAGCAGAGAGGGGGGGTAGCACATGGAGGTAGAGGTACGAGTGAAGGTGCACTTCCAGTGCTGTGCGTCAACACGAATGCAGGGATCGTCAGTTGCGACCGTCATGGCTGTCAGCGCTGGGTCAGGGCCTGTGATCTAAGTAACGCACATCGTCGCCAATCTGTCTTTCAGTGGGTTAATGCAACTGCTCTAGCAGTCTTACCTCCTCGTCCTCGCAGTTTCACGGCCACAAATGTCGTCATCAGCATCATCCAGCATCCGTCAACATGAAGAGCCAAATGTCAACTAGTGTACTCACCTCTGTGGTTAATCCATTGTCTGAAGACCTCTTTGATGACAAATGCTGTTGGGTGTCAGAAGGCATGTTAAAAAAATCAAGAGGATGATTTAGTCTGCTCTGAAGCCCAGTTATGATGGCCATCAGAGGAGGTGAAGGGATGCCGGTCAATCCGGCAAAAATCCCGGGAGGTCGCAACGAATTGCAGTGCCCCTTGCTTGTAGCCCGCAGCTTCTGATGCAGAAAGTCAGGACGACCAAGTACTGTGGTGATGAGATGATGATGACGACCATTGCGGATTCCATCTGGTCTTTTTCCTCAGGGAATTTGCTTGCACGAGCACTTCATTCAGTGGCGAGGAGAAGACCGATGGGGTAGTGTCAAATACGGGCCCGTGCCACAAAAAGGGAGAGGGCGGTCGAAGAAGTCCGCTGATATGATTCCGCCTGCACGGTCAGCGCAAACCCGCTCCTCGCTTATGCCCGGTCAAAAGGTCCGGACATCTCAAGCTGGGCATATTTGAGCAAGCCTCTGATTCACCAGCGATGTTCATATGCCGCCTTTGCCGTAAACGCATAAGTAGAGGGCAAGACCTTAAGTGGTTAACCACTCCACCAACATGTCTAGTTCACATGAGCGAATGCATGAGTTGAAATGAGGGAAACACTTGGCCAAAAAAGGCCAGACCGACGCGGCCTCAACCACCTGTCACACCTTTGTTCCGCCTCCTCCTCTCTCCGCCACACCCAAAGCGGTTCCTCAGCTGCCCATGTCTACTCAGAGTCATGATCAGGGATCCGCTTCAGCCTCCACCGTCCGCACGAGTACACACAGCACCACAGGAGACCACATCCTCCCCCTTCTCCTTCCGCCAGTTTGACTGACCTGCAAGCCGTACAGCGCCAGTCTAGCAGCCAGCCTTTGTCTTCAGGTTTTGGGAGCGGAAGAAACACTTTAACCCAAACCATCAAAAGCAAAATGACCTGATGTCGGCATTGCGGCTTTTGGCCTTGGAAATGTTGCCTTTCCGTCTGGTGGACACAGCTGGTTCCGCCACGTAATGGCCCCTCGCCTAGACCCCAATACCAGATGCCGAGCAGGGCATTTCTTTGCTAGAAAAGCGATCCCTGCTCTGGCCAGCCTAGTGGTCATCTAAAATTTCAAGCGCGTTGTCTGCATCTGTGTCCGAAAAGTACATCTCACCACCGACACATGGACTAGTAAGCACGGCCCAAGGACGCTAAATCTCGGTGACAGTCACTGGGTGAGATGGGTGGTTGTCTCTGGGGGTGACGGTGGCTATCGGTCGGCGCACGCTCTTCTAAAACCCTCAAGGGATGGTGCTGGGCTCTTTCCCCAAGGTTCTACGGTGGCATCACGTGCACAGAGTACCCAGGCCGTGTTGAAATTAATCTGCCTTGGAGACGTCCACACACAGGTTAGGAGCTGTGGACGGCTCTAAGCACGGAACCGGCGCTGGCTGGGTGACAAGAACTTGTGCCAGGCAGGTGGTGTGCGATAAAGGGCGAAATTCTGCTGGCAGCCATTATGATCAGGTTAGGCTGGAGCACATCCCTTGCTGGCACTGTCATGAACCTTGTCGTCCAGAAAATTCTTAAAGAAGCTTCCCGGGTCTGACTGCCTGTGATGAAAGGGCTCGAGGTCTGAGTCTCGCACATTCACGCAGTTCGCACCCTGCTTCGGTCCCGCCTGGCTGCGTTGACGCGACAGCTGTCCTCCCGTTAAAACCGTCTCATTGTTGACATGCAACACGCTGGAATTCCACCCTCAATGCTCAGCGATTGTGCAGCAGCCGCAATGTCATGGATTTCAGTACGAAGTGAACATGGCCTGACAAGCAGCGGTAGGACCTTCGGGGTGTTGAACCACCGAGGGAGGAGGAGGGTGAAAGAGCTTTGCACCATCCTTGCAGTTTTGAAGAAAGCCACAAAATGGTCAGTGTAGAACAATGCCATTGTCAGAATGAAGCATTGTGGTGTCTTAGTTCTGGAACGATCGTTGGACACTCTGAAACAAACAGGTCGCACAGCGACGGTGGAGGGAGACAGGACACAGATGCGGACACGGAGCCCTTTCTCTCCGTCAATCCACAAGGCCCGACCGTTTAACAATTTATCGGTCTTCATTAGGCAGTGGTTCGGGGTCCAGACGCTGTGCAAGGTGGCGGCATTCAGCAGCTCTCAGGGTGCATCATCTCAGGCAAGTCAGGGCATGTGTTTTTCTTGAAGCTGTGAGGAGGAAGAGCGGTGGAGGAGGAGGGAGGAAGTTTCCTAGACACGATGTACGACGTCCCTGGCCCTTGGAAAGATGTGTTGGTGCGATTTGAGGCGGAGGAGGAAGATGAGGAAGATCAGTTTGCATAGTGCCCACCGACCCAGAGGCTTGGGAAATCAAGCTCCATCTTCCCATGTGTGCTTGGGATGTCCATTTCATCCAACATGGATCTCGCATTAAGGCCATCAAATGGAATAACAGTTACTGGGTGGCCACCCACCTGGAATCCCGGTACAAAACAAAATCAGCACTTTCCTTCCACCCACTCAAAATAGAGAGTAAAATGCAGGAAATGGAGACTTGCTGGATTTGATACAAAATGGAGACAATCTGTTGTGTGCTTGCTTCCGTTCCCAAATGTCACGTGGAAACACATCAGCGACATGGACAGCAGTAGAGTGACAAAGTAGGCGTAGCGGCAGCAGCAGGCAAGGTGGAGAAGCTAATGGGAGACCTTGGCAATCTTTGTTTACCACTCAAAACGATGCAATGCAGGGCCACACATCCAACACACAGAGATCAGGCTTAAGAAATGGAGCACGGAATACTCTGCGTCTCAACACGATGTTTTTGCATGTGTTCCGGTCCAATAGACTTTGGGTATCCAAATGGACGAATGGCCGAGCGGGCTCACAGCCTAGGGTGTCTGTCCTGCCCTGCAGCCAGCGTCATATCTGAGCGGACATTTCAGCACAGCTGGGAGGAGTCATTAAGACAAAGCATCGGCTTCAACACAGATAATTGTGGATCGTTTGACTTTCATCAAGATGAATCAGGCAAGGATCTCTGATGATGTTTGTGGCTCAATTGCAACGAGGTCACCGAATAGTTGCCAGGTCTACTTCACATTCATTTTCTAAACATAATGGTTCTCTTGAAAACTTTTTTTTTAAATGATCATTTCTGGTACTGCAAAAACAAAAAAAATTTTTTATTTCTTTTCCCAACGGTAATTTTTGCTGGTTTTTGCTGTGATGGAGACTGTAAAGACAAGCAGTTTCTTGCACAACCACCGTATTCATCTTACTCACTTTATCTTAAGAAGTTTTCGCATTGTCAAGGTTTTGAGGTAATGATGCTGTGAGGATACAGCAATAATCATGGTCATTTGGAAACAGAATGTGACTTCTAATGTGGCATTTCTCCCTCACAATTTTTAATAGTGGCTGTGAAGCTAATATTTATAATTTTGTGGGGGTCATGTGCTGTGGAGATACATCTATAATTATGGTCCTTGGAACAGAAATGATGGCTTCCTATGTGGCATATCTCACCTCACAAAATTTTTAATAGTGGCTGAGAAGTCATAATTTTATAATTTTTTGGGGTCATGTAGCTGTGGAGAAACAGCAATAATCATGGTCCTTTGTAACAGAAGGTGGCTTAAAGTGGCATTTCTCTCACAATTTTTAAAACTAAGTGGCTGAGAGAGTCATTTTTATAATTTTTTGGGGTCATTGCTGCTTTGAAATGCTAGCAATACTACAGGTTCTATTATAAAAAAAATGTTGTTTTAACAGACATTTGTTCTTCCAATTGTCCAAACAGTGGATCAAGGGTCATAGCTTTGAATTTTTGGGGCATTTTGCTGTGACATGCAGCTTACTAAAGGTTCCTATTCGAAAAAATGTTGGTTTCTAAACAGACATTTGTTCTTCCAAAACATATTTTTTGACCACAAGTGTCTATGGTCTTCTGTGAATTTTGGTGCATTTTGCTGTGACATGCAGACGATACTACAGGTCCTATTTCTTTAAAAATGTTGTCTTCTAACAGACCATTTGTTTTTCTACATTGTCCAGAGTGGTCAAGGGTGATGGTGCTGGTCAGAAAACAGGAATAGTAGGCACTGTTTAATTTAATTTTTATTTGACACATATTGCAAAATGACTTGTTTTAGCAAGATCTTTAACATAGTATCAATCTGTATTGAGACCCCCCCCCCCCCCCCCCCCCCCCCCCCCCCCCCCCCCCCCCCCCCCCCCCCCCCCCCCCCCCCCCCAACCATTTAATACAATGTAAAAAAAGAGAAAGACAAAGACTGGTGGGATTCCATCCTATTTTTAAAATGTGTTTTCTAGAATTTAAAGTACTAAAAAACTTGCATGTACAAAAAGCTGTTAAAAAAATTCCTCTGGAATTGTACAGGGAAGTACAGGAAAACTTGACCCGATGTAGGTATATCATGAGGACATGGAGTATGGAGCACGGACAGAGAACAAAGTACAGAGACCATTTTCCTCAGCTCGTTGGAGTAAATGAGAAAAAGAATGCCAAGATAAGGGCACCTGGGTTGTAACAGGAGCGTAACACCAGTATTTCCAAGTGAAGCTCAATTGGTCCACACTCATACGGGAGGGGCAAGGCTACCCAGGTTATTGGACTGTGTACAGAGGAGGCTGGAGTTCTACACTTCCGCTTCGCACCCTGCTCTCAGCTCGACAGTTTTCGTTGCTGCGTCAATCAGGGCATTGTAACCTGCGTGTTAATAGATGACGGACGCCAGCCTGGGCATTTCACTGCTCCCACTGTACTCCGGCCTGGGTCATGCTGTGGCACAGGACAGATAGTCAATTGTCCAGTGAAACTAAAATGGTGGTTGAATGACTCATTTCCGGCACTTATTTTAAATGTGGGGGTCATGCAAAAAGGGGGGGTTTTTTGGGGCTCATGGCAGTGGCCCAGGACAGGTTATAGTCAAATGTCCAGTTCAACTAAAATGGTCGTTGCAAGACTCCTTTTCCGGCACTTTTTAAATGTGGGGGTCATGAGGTTAGGGCTCATGCTGCGTTCCAGGAACAGGGATATTCATATCCAGTTCAAGTAATCATGATGGTTCAAAATCCTACTGCCTTTGGCACTTTTAATTTGTGGGTGATGCAGTTTAAGGGTCAGGCTGTGGTACAAGACAGGGATAGTAAATGGTCTGTGACTTTTTTTCTGTGACTTTTATAACCTAAGTGTGTTGCCTAAGATGTAGCACGTATCATTTGACGTTATAACCCCCCCCCCCCCCCCCCCCCCCCCCCCAATTGGATGTTAATTTCAGCTTTCTCCAGCCTTGTTTGGGTGTAATAATGAAGGTGTTGTTGCTCTCTAGACGTTAAATGGTTCATCGCGATAATCGATGTAACTACGAATAACTTATCGATAGCGGCCGACTATCGACTATCGATCGATCTCGATAGCCAACGCAATCGCTCAACACTAGTCAGGAGTCACTTGGCAGGAACAGAAACACTGTGTCTTTAAATATGGTGCAGTGCCACACGCGTGCCCCTATAGGGAACACGTGTGCACACAGGGAATGCCAGGGAGATGGAAGGAAGCAAGGTGAGAGACAGAGAGGGACACAGAGGATGTCGCAGCAGTGGCCGGGACACGAGCGACACGGGCACGCTGAGGGTCCATAGCAGGGACCGGGGCTTAAACCGTGACCCTTGTGTTTATTCGTGACTTTGCTGAAGTATTTTCTCAGAAACAGTCTGAGATACTACCCCCTCATAGATCTTACGACTGTTGCCATTGACCTATTGCCCGGAGTGATGTTTATAAGGGGAGGATTATATAATCTGTCAGGTCCTGAGGAGAATAGACATGAAGCAGTATATTGCAGAAAGCATACAGAAAGGGCATATCTGCCCTTCTGTGTCCCCTATGGGTGCAGGGTTTTTCTTTGTGGGAAAAAAAAGGATGGGGGCCCCCCCGCCCATGATGAAACTGTGAACTGAAATAAGATAACGGTTAAAAAAAAATTCCCCTTTTAAACCTTTTTTTCCAGATCTGTTCAATAAAAATCCAAGGAGCAAAATAGTTTTAAAAGTTGGCCCCGGGGAGGGGGCCTTAAACCTCACCCATACCCGGGAAGGGCATGAGTGGAAAAACGCGTTTAAACCCTGGGGGTCATTTTGAAAAAATTTGGTTATGCCGTTTGGGTTTGTAAGCTCCCGCGGTCTTCCAAAACTTTGTTAATGATGTTTTCCGGGAACTTTGGTTGTTGTATGATTGTTTACCCGGAGACATTTTGATCTTTAAGAGATTGGGGGCGTCCAAATTTAAACAATTTTCGATAGGTATTCATAACCGAAGGGGAAAAATTTTTTTCTCAAGCTTTTAGAAATGTGTTTTGGGGTGAAGGAAGTACGTTCTTGGGTTATCTGACCTCCTAACTCATTTTTTATGGACCCCCGTAAAATTCAAGTATTCCGGGCGGGTCCGCCCTTCCCCTGAAAGCCCTACAGCGCCGGGTTTGCCCAATTATTATCGTAAATTTTTTCATAATTTTTGTTAGTTCGGCCCTTTATGACATGACTAAGAAAGGGGTAAGTTCAATAATTGGCACCTGAGGCCCTAGGGGCGTTAGAAAAACTTAGCGTTTTTTGTATTGCTCCTGTTTTGATTAAGAGATCATAAAAAAACCTTTGTCGTCAAGGTTGATGCTTCTTAGTATAGTGCTTGGCGGTCCTTTTCAGGATCCGCTATATGACAACCTTGCCCTTGTTCCTTTTTTTCACGAAAATTTGTTCCTCGGTGAAAGAGTTATTTTTTGGAAAACGGGAGTTGTTGGTTTTAAAGTGGCCCCTTCGAGGAATGCGCCATTCCTCAAGGTCCCCAGCATCAAGTCAGGGGGTCCTTACTGTCATAAGAACCTTACCTTTTTAGAAAATGCAAAAAAGGTTTGAATCCACTCGGAAAGTTGGGCATTATTTTGTACTCGCTTTAACTTGTTGACTTACAGACCGGGTTCTAAAAAATCTCAACCCGATGGCTATCAGAAGCTTCTGTTCCAGCCACGTTCCCAGGAGGATCGGGGTACCAAATTTCCCAAGGAGTTGCTGTACAGCTATTTCCCCGGTTTAAGCACTGAGTTCCACGGGAAATATGACCTTTTTTAATTTTTCCCTGTTTCAAGGGTCTTTGCCCCCATCGTTCCCGGTTTTGGTATTAAAAGAATTCCATGATTCCTTTTATTGGACTCCTGGAGTTTTGGCACAAAGGCTGATTTCTCTATTTACTGGTGGCCTTTTTCCGTGATGTTGAGGCCTAGGGCACTTGTGAACCCGCGCTGGGAAAAAGTTCCCAAAAACTCGTCCTCCTGGTGAAAATCCCCCTCTACCTGTACCCAAACATCCTTAAACCCAATCCCATGGATTTTATGACGACCTTTCCCTCTTTCGTAGGGCAAAACGGTTTTTTGGGGGGTAGTGGCCCTTTCAGTAAGATGTGCCATCTTTTCCTTTAAGGGGGTTGCCGTCATCAAAAAACTTCTGAACTCTTTTTCAAAACATTTTCAAACTGCATGGTTTATTGAGAAAATTGTTTTTAGACAAGGGGTTCAGTTCGTTTTCGTTTTTTTGGGGACCTTTGCAAGGCTCTGGGTACACCTGTCCTTCTCCTCTGCCTTCAACCCACAGACTAATGGGGCAGACAGGAGGGGTAAATCAAAAGGTAAAAAAAACCCAATGTTATGTCACTGATCTGCGGCAGATTGAGTAAAATACTTTCCGTTGACAGGTTGCCATTAAAATCGATAGTAGCTTCGTGTACCCCCTCCATTTTTTTTAACTAGGTTTCACCCAAAACATGCCTCATTTTCCAGTGGGACATCTTCCCGCGGGGTGGATGTTACATTTAAAATCTTCCCAGTCTGGGCCCAAGTTCAAAAAATTGGTTCATACCAGGACATCCAGAAAAAAATTCTGTTTGACGGCGTCTTTTTTCCGAGGGTTTTCTGTTGGGGGATAAAGATGGTTATCCACAGAAATCTTTCTATTGAAAATTCCCCCTGGAAACTCGCGCGCCCATTTGTAGGGCCATATGTGGTTTTTAGGGGGTGGTTAATTCGGTGGCATATCGGCTGAAATTACCCTCTTCTCTCCGTATACACAATGTGTTTCATCATGCACTTCTTAAGAGGTACATTCAGCCTGTGACTCCACCCTCTAGGCCTCCTCCTAAAGTTTGTATAGAGGAAGAGTTAGATTATGAAGTCGCCCGAATTTTGGATTCCTGTATGGTCCAAAGGTCACTGCAGTACCTGGTCCATTGGAAGGGTTATGACCCTGAGGAGAGATCATGGGTTCCGGTTAAATCTATCCATGCTGATCACCTGGTGAGGGAATTCCATTAATCTAACCCGGACAAACCCAGACTAGGGAAGGGTCTGGTGGCCCCTCATAAAAGTGGGGGTACTGTCAGTGCTAGGCGGCGCTCAGCCTGCAGGGGAGAAAACAGTCTGCAGCACTAAATTTGGGCGACCCCACCTGATACACATTCTGCTGGTAACTTCTCAGCTCCTTTCCCATAATGCCTTGTGATATGCAGATGCTTAGTGGAGTGCAAAAAGGCAATTTCGAAACTCCACACGCCTATATAGGCGCTATCTCCTAGGAGAGATCTTCTATTTTTGAGCTACTCATTGGCTCCTACACAGCCAAGTCAGCATCACTCTGCTCTGTACTGACGAGGGGCAAAACCCCGAAACGGCTGTATACAGATGAGTGATGCTGGCTTGGCTAAATATCCTTTTTTGTTTTCCAAAGATCCAGTGGGTCAAAAGCAAATTGAGGATTTGTTACATCCAAAAGAGGGCACTAGAGCCTCTCAGCTACTTTCCCATAATGCCTTGTGATATGCAGATGCTTCGTGGAATGCATAAAGGCCATTTCGAATCTCCACACGCCTATATAGGTGCTCTCCCTAAGGAGAGATCTTCCCTTTCTGAGCTACTCATTGCCTCCCACTCAGCCAAGCTAGCATCGCCCTGCTCTATACTGACGAGGGGCAAAACCCCGAAACGGCTGTATACAGATGTGTGATGCTGGCTTGGCTAAATATCCTTTCTTGCTTTCCAAAGATCCAGTGGGTCAAAAGCAAATTGAGGATTTGTTACATCCAAAAGAGGGCACTAGAGCTTCTCAGCTCCTTTCCCATAATGCCTTGGGTAGCTGTGTAAGTGACAGAAACCCAGCCACTCCGGACAGGGGGCGTGTCGCACCAGCCAATGGGAGGACCCGGAGTCCGTTCCAATCAGCTAAAGGCTGAGTGCTGCGCCTGCAATATTCTCCTGGCTGCCTTAGTTACCTGTGCTTTGTTAGTTTGTTTGCTTATCCGGGTACCAAACCTCTGCCTGTTTCCTGACCCTGTCTTGCGCTCTGATTCTGTACCTCACTCCCATTCGTGCTTTTGACCCCGGCTTGTTTACGGTTTCTCTTGTTGGTTCTGATTTGTGGCTTGGCGTTTCTGATTTCTTTATTGACCCGGACTGTCTGACCCTTCTTCCTCCTGACGGCCCCAGTACTTTAGCAGCGCAGGGACTGTTGCCCAGTTGGTGTCTGCAGCCTAGGGCAGCACAAGAGTTAAGAAATCAGGCGATACCTTTTTGAGGCTAACTTAGTATATTTGATGTTGAGCTTTTGAGAGTACTAGCTCCCTTCTTCAGACATGATGTTATACAAGAAACTGAAAATTTACAGACTTTTTATACACAGAAGACATGGATCTTCAAAGGAACTTTAAAAATAACAAAATGCAATATAAGCACAGCACGTTAAGTAGGCAGGGACAGTGGGCTGGGTTCCAGTTAGGGCTCACTGTACTCCCCTTGATTTGACATGGTGGTAACTAAAGGTGGTAAGCGAGCAAGAAGGGTACTCGACAAGGCACTCCTTCCAATGCTTCGGAAAAACACACAAGCGAGCACATCTTCAGTCGCAGGACAGTCAGGCCTGTCATTGCTTGCTCAGTTCTCTGTGCTTTTCATTACTGAACAGCATCACCAATTTGTTCTTCAGTGGTTATCAGGCCCTGCATTCAGCAGTTTTACTTCCTCTTCCGCTCAGACACAGCCACAAATGTCATCATTATCATCATCAGTCCAACCTGAAGCAAACATGGGCCGAATGTCACAACCCAATATACAAACCACTCCAAATAATCCATGTTCTGAAGAGCTCTTTGATCACACAAAGCAATTGGAGTCAGAATGCATTTCAAAAGATCAAGAGGCCAAAGAGAATTATTTTGTCTGCTCTGGTGCCCAATCACTGATGCCCTCAGAGAAGGAGAAGGAAGCTGGTCTATCAGCAGAAATTCAGAGCGGTCGGCAATGCCTCACAGTGCCTGTGGCTTCTAGCCCACAGTTTGAGGATGTAGACTGTGAGGAAGAGGAAGTCACCTGTGATAATGATGACATTGTGGAAGCAACGTGCTTTGAACAACAGCTTGCGAGTGCATCATCAGTGAAGGAGGAGGATGATGGGGTAGTGACAGTGCGGGTCTGGTCAAAGATAGGGAGAGGGCGGTCATACAAGTCTGCTGACATTACTCTGCCAGCCGTGGTTAGTGATGGCAGCGGGAGCACTGCTGTTTGGTTTCACAATCGAGGTCCATGAGTTCCATGACCTGTGAGGCCTGGGCTTTTTTTGATCAAGCCTCAGATTCGCTGACTGATGTCATATGCCGGCTTCGTCATCATCGCATCAGTAGAGGAAAGAAATAAAAGAGTTTAAGCACCACAAGCATGAACAGGTACATGAATGGAAAGCATGAATTGCTGTGAAATAGTCATTTGGAGAAAAAGGGCCACACAGGTCCTGGGCATCTTCTGCATCTTCCTCCACCACTTCCAAGCCCAAGTGGCCCTCTGCTGCCAATGTGCTGGAGCAGCATGAACAAGCACCATCCCCAGTCCCAGATACTGTCGGCCGATTCCCATCACCAGCAACACAACCTACACCTTCCCCTTCCACCAGTGTGACCTGCACGCCGTACCAAAGCCAGTCCGGCAGCCAGCCTTCTGTGTATCAAGTATGGGAGTAGAAGAATCACTTTCACCCCAACCATCCCAAAGCCAAAAGCCTGAATGTCGGCATTGATAGGCTGTTGGCTTTGGAAATGTTGCCTTTCCGCCTGGTGGACACAGATGGGTTCCGCAACGTCATGGCTCTGGCATGCCTCCAATATCAGATGCCGAGCAGGAATTTGTTCACCAGAAAAGCTGTCCCTGCCCTGGGCCGCTACGTTGCAGAACAGATCTCCAGCACGTTGGCTGCCTCTGTGTCCACCAAAGTCCATCTCACTACAGACACATGGACTAGTAAGCACGGTCAAGGGCGTTACATCTCACTGACTGCTCACTGGGTGACTTTGGTGGATGACAGTGCCTCTAGTGAATGGTCTGGGCTGAGAATCTTCAACACTGCTGGGATGATCGGTAGACTTAGGCAGGCCCGGACTGGCAATAAGACACAACCGGGCAAAGCAGGCCCGTATCGCCCATGGGGGGAGGGAGGGGTGATTCCCTCCTGGTGGGCCCCGGGTTCCAGCACTGAACTCTGGCGCAGCTACAGGGGCCGCAGCAGTCGCATTTGTGACCGGACCCCTGAGCCCCCCTCACTACCCAGCTGCATTGCTGGGTCACCAAGACCCAGCATTCGCAGCATCCGTTGCCGCTACGGAGGCAGAACAGCCAGGCTCTTCTGATCCTAGCTGCTCAGCCCCCCTGGAGGCCCCATCACAGGTGGCACGATGTAATGATTTAATTGTGCCGCCTGCTCCGCGGCCTGTAATAGGCCGTAAGCTTATGAATAGGCTTATGGCCTAGTAGACGCTGAAATTGGCGTCCCGAAGAAGGCGCCGCAATGACGTCACGCTGCCTGCTCCAGACTTAGAAATAGGAAGAGACAGGAAAGGTCAGTATTGTTATTTATTTTTTTAACCCCGACTACCTATATACCTGCAGAAGGAGGCCCTGGCTACCTACATACATGCTCTGGGGGCCATGAAAACCTATATACCTGCGCTGGGGGGCCCTGGCTACCTATATACCTGCTCTGGGGATCCTCACTATCTGTATACCTGCTTTGGGGGCCCTGACTACCTATAAATCTTCTCTGGGGCCCTGGCTAATTATATATCTGTTCTTGGAGGGGCCCAGCTACCTACATATCTACCGGGCACCCTGGCTACCTATATATCTATTCTGGGGGCCCTGACTACCTATATACCTGCTTTGGGCACCCTGGCTACCTATATATCTACTCTGGGCACCCTGGTTACCTATATACCTTCTGTTGGTGGCCTGGCTACCTATATACCTGCTCTGGGGGCCCTGGCCACCTATATACCTGCTCTGGGGGGCCCTGGCTACCTATATATCTACTGGGAACCCTGGATACCTAAATATCTACCCCATATCCATACCAATAAAAATTACACTTCAGCCCATCAAAAATGAGCCTTCATCCAGGTCCATAGATTGAAAAATAAAAAAGTTATTGATTGAAGAAAATGATGCTGCAGTGGAAATTTAAAAAAAATAGCATTTTAAAAGTACTACTACACACTGCCCTGCAGAATATGTACAGCAGGTCATTTATACTGAACATTAAACACCACAACAAGGGAATAACTGAAAAAAATGATGCTATTGTGTGTGGGTTTTTTTGTGTTTTTTTTTTTTTTTTTGGGGGGGGGTAAACTTTTCTGAGTTCTGATTTCTGAGTAATACTGCTGTAATGTTGCATGGCCTGACTAGCAGTGGTGCGAACCCCGGAGTGTTGACCCATAGAGAGTGGAGACAGGTAAAGGATCTCTGCACCAGCCTTGTCAATTTTGAAGAGGCCACCAAAATGGTCAATCAGGCCAATGCCCTTTTCAGCATGACCGTTCTGATTATATTTTTACTGGAACAAGTGTTAGGCACTCTGCAGCAGCAGATCCCAGCAGTGATGGAGGAGGAGGAGGCGGACACAGATGGAGGATGTAGAAGGCCCGACTGTTTTACAATTGTACAGTATGGTTCTTCTTTAGGCGATGGTTCTAGGTCGAGGCGGGGTGCAGGACAGCAGTTCAGCTCACAGAGCCAGGGCTCGGGTGATGGTCAGGATGAGAAAGTGGAGGAGGATGAGGAGACACGGGTGGACAGCAAGAGTTCTCATTACTCTTCAGTGGTACGAGGTTGACACAGATTACAGAAGGAGGAAGAGGAGGAAGATCCCATTAATGTCCCTTGACCCCGAGGCTTGGGAGATCCCAGCAGCATCTCACACATGAGTGCTTGGATGCTACATCATCCACGAATCAAGGCAAAAAAATTAACAGCGATTACTGGGTGGCCACCCTCCTTGATCCACGTTACAAGACAAAAGTGAGCAATATCCTTCTACCCACAGAAATTGACAGTAGAATGCAGGAGTTTGAGACCGTGCTCATTGACCAACTCGATACACCTTTTGCGTTTTCACATTCTAATGTCACGGTGGAACAACCTCAGCAAAGCGGCAGCAGTAGAATGGCAAATAGCCGCAGCAACAGCAGGCACTGTGGCATAACCCTATTGGGTGACATTTGGCAATCGATTTTTACCACCTCACCAATGCCTGCAATTCAGAGCAGCATTCAGACACACAGAGACCGCCTTAAGACTATGGTCCATGATTACCTGTGGCTCAACATCTATGTTTTTGGACTTAGTCTGGACCCATTCAACTTCTTGGTGTCCAAACTGGATGAATGGCCTGAGCTTCCTCGACTCGCCATGGAAGTTTTATCCTGCAGAACTTAACATTTATCTACATTGAACCTCTTTTGCCAAGTGGTTGCCCAAACACTTTGGGCCACATTTATGAAAACCAATGATATAGGGCAATGTTTCTATTTTTGCAGATGATACCAAGTTGTGGTGTAGTCTAATCTATGGAAGATGTTCATAAAATGGAAGCTGACCTGGACACACTAAGGGCCACATGTATGAAAACGGTCTAGGTGTAAGACTAACTTTGATGCCCATAGCAACCAATCAGTAACCAATCAGAGCTCCCCTTTAAAATTTTCAAAGCACCATATGAAATTAAAGGGGAGCTCTGATTGGTTACTGATTGGATGCTATGGGCAAGAAAGAAAGTCATACACTTACACAGTTTCATGTTCACATGGCGCTTTGAATACGTTTTTGCAATAGATAAAACGGGAAAATGGGGGTGGGGGAAACGCAGTTCCACCATTGTTTTTTGGGCTTCAATTTTACAGCGTTCGCCATGCAGTGTAAATGATGTGATAATTTTATTTGGGGGTCGTACATTGCAAGGGTATAAATTGTATATAGTTTTTTTTTATGTTTTATTACTTTTAAAAAAGAAAAATTTTTAAAAAAATTCATTTTTTATTTTTCCTTTCTGACATCATAACTTTTTATTTTGCTGTGTGCAGACTGGTGGGCCTTTTTTTTTGGGGGGTGAATTGATGTTTTTATTGGTACCTTTTATGGGGTGCATACAACACTTTGTTCACTTTTTTTTAAAGGTTTTGTGAGGTTTTTTTGAACAAAATACAAAATCCTGGTAGTGTTCTTATTTTTATTTTTATAGCGATCACTCTGCGTTGATATGAGTGTGCTTTACTCGCGGGTCATACGATTACAGAAATATCCAATTTGTATATTTTTTTATTTTTTACGTTTTTTACAATAAAAAAAACTTTTTTGGGAAAAAACATTTTTGCATAGCCCTAGTCTGAGGCCATAACTTTTTTATTTTTTGTGTATGGAGCTGTTAAGGCTTGTTTTTTGCAGGATGAGTTGATGTTTTATTTTTGGGGGGACAAAAACTTTTGATCGTTTTTTAAACCGTTTTTTGGGGGCAGAGTGAAAAAAATGCTGCAACCTAGTAGTTTTTTTTATTTTTTTTTTTAAACAGAGTTCACTGTGCATATCCTAATAAGTTAGCTTTACTCTGTGGGTCGATACTTTTACGGCGATAAAAAATTTTTTTTATTTGGTAAAAGAATTTTATCATCCAAACTTTAACCATAACTTTTTTTTTTTCCCTTTACAGTCTTGTAAGGACTTTTTTTTTTTAGGGCGATTCCCGTTTGTAAAGGGAAAAGGGCATGACGTGTTTTTTTTTTTATTTTTCGGTTTGTGTTTTACGGGTTCCCCCTTTTTTTTTACTTTTTTTAATTTTTACAATTTTTTTTTTTATTTTCCCCCCAAAGGGGGATTTAAATGGGATTTTTTTGACCCTTCATTCAATAGGAATAAAATGCACAGCTTTTTGACTGTGCCGGTTTATTAACGTCAGTCTTGATGCCGGGACATCCCCAAGGGAGGCCGGGCACTGAGTCACAGAAACCCCGGAAAGGGGCATTCTATCTTCCGTGCGCTGTCTACCCAGCGCCGCACGACGGCGTGCTGCGACAACAGAGACCAGGGGGAGCGATCCCCTCCACGTCTTCTTAGTTTTTTCCCCCCCTTTTGGTCCGATAAATTAAAGGGGGTTAAACCCGCCTCACCCCTCCCCCCCCCCCCCCCGGAGTGTCGCGGGTGGGCCGGACGCAGGGGTGAAGCTGTAATTACGCTGAAAACCCCGCGCCGATCGTGCGAACTCTGCCTTTAAGTTTGTGCGATCCTCAGGAGTTCCCTACGTCCAGGGGCGTGAACCCCCCAAAAAGACCTGGACGTATGCTACGCCTAAAGGGCGTGAAGGGTTAATAGATAAAGCAAAGGCTGATACAATTTTTAAATAACAGTCCAATGTCCACAGGCCAGTAAAAGGCCCCATTTAAAAATACAATTAACAACCCAAAAAAAAACAGGCCATGTTTTCCTCCCTCAATACTGGGATTCATCAGGCCAAAAAAACGGAGCTAGAATTTTCCACATAGAGCAATGTCAGTAATAGATAAAGAGCCTAAACAAATCTAATTAGTAGTAAAAGAAAGAGATAATACCATAATAAGACCCCATTTACATTAATTAGCAGGGGACAGTCTAACCCAAATTTTTATTTTAGTGGCCCCCCACTAAATATCAAAATTTATTTATATGCCCCCGTAGTATCCGTCCCGTCAAAATACTTTTTCCCCTGGGGGGGCCAGAATGAAGATTGATCTGTCATGTCCTAGGATAGGAAGGACCAGCAGTAGTGTTGAGCGATTATTATGGGCCAAATTTAAAATGGGGACAGTTTTTTTGTTGATCGAAAATTTTTCCAAAATCATGCGATATTTTAGGTTAAAAATTGTGCATCTTCTTTAAGATCGCGCCATTTTCGGCGTTCCTGAAATTTGGGGGGCCCCAAAGGAAAATCGGGCTTACGAATAGAGAAGGGGGGATTTTTTGGGGCGACGACATGACGGGGAAAGTGTTTTTGGTTGCGATGGCTGGAAAAATCCTGACCTCTTTAAAAACTAAACAGCCCTTTGTTTGATCAGTGCCCTCTCGCGTCTAATAGCAGGGGGACGTGCGCTCTGCCGTTTCCAAACAGCTCAGCGAAATTTTTTCTTTTTCTTCACAGGGGGAAATTTCTACTTTTAAAGTTTGTGATCCTTAAAAACCTTAGTTAGATCAGAGTTTGGGAAAAATTTATGTAGTTAAGTGGGAGAATTTTAAAGGAGCATCTACCGTGAAAAGTCACGGGGGGGGAGCGGGGGGGGGGGGGGGAAGCCCCGGGGCGAACCAGACAACCCTCTATAAAAAATTACTGGAAAAGGTTTCCCCCAAAGACTTTTGGGGTTAGACATTGCACGCAAAAAGCTTTTTTATTAACATTTTTCTATTGAAATTTTTCCCGGGATTTTGGGGCAGCCTGAATTATATTAGGAAAAACCCCATCTTTTTCTATAACGGCAGGCCCCCTCTTTTTTAAAGGTGCAAAACCCCCTTTTTTATGATCAGTATACATTTCGATAGGTGTTCTTTTTTAAATTTTGCCCTTTCCAGCTTTTTTTGATATAGCCCCTTTGCATTTAAAAATTTTAACCCACCCAATTTTTTGTCAGCACAGGTTAAAAGGTCCCAAAATTTTTCCCTTTTATTATCCAAATACATTACAGATACGTGTTTTTTTAAATTTTTGGCGCATTTTAACGTTTGTTCTTGAGGCACCTTTGAAACTTAAATGGAATACAAAATTTTGTAGTCACCCAGGTGAATTGAAAGGGTGGAAAAAAAAACCCCTTTTTATTATCCGAATACATTACAGATACGTGTTTTTTAAACCCCTTTGCCCATTCCAGATTTTTTTGATAGGGGCCCCCTTGCAATTTAAAAATTTTGAACCCAGCAATTGTGTAGTTACCACGGGTGAATTGTTAGGTGCCAAAAAAAAAACCTTTTATTATCAGAAAAAAACAAAAAAAATAAAAAAAAAAAAAAAGATACGTGTTTTTTGCACTTTTGCCCAGCCCCAGTTTTGTTGTTTGAGCCCCCTTGGGGCATTTAAAATTTTTAATCCAGCAATTGTGTAGTTACCACAGGTGAATTGAAAGGTCCCAAAAAAAAATCCCTTTATTATCCGAATACTTTACAGATACTTTTTTTTTCATTTGGGGCGCACTACATTTTTGTTCTTTTAGGCACCTTCATTTTAAATTTTAATACAGAAATTTTTTTTAGTCACCAAGGTTTGAATTGATAGGTGCCAAAAAATCCCTTTTTATTATAAGAATACATTACAGATATGTTTTTTGCACTTTTGCCCCAGTCCAGATTTTTTGATAGACCCACCTTGCAGTTAAATTTAAATCAGCATTTGTATTACCAAAGGTGAATTAATAGGTCCCAAAAAAAAAAAATACCTTTTTATTATCCGAATACATTACAGATGGGTTTTTTTCATTTTGGGGCGCACTAGGGGTTTGTTCTTGAGGCCCCTTGCATTTAAAATGTGAAACAGAAATTTTTTTTCCCAACCACAGGGAATTAAAGGTGCCAAAAATCCCTTTTATTATCGAAAACATTTCAATAGTGTTTTTTCACTTTGGCGCGGGGCCCAGCTTTGTTGATAAAAAGTACTTTGCATTAAATGTGAAACAGAAAATTTTGTATCACCACGGGTGAATTGAAAGGTGCCAAAAATACCTATTAATACCCGTATACATTTAGACAGGTGTTTTTTTTCACTTTTGGTCAGTAAATCATTGTTGATAGATTTTCTTTGCATTTAAAATTTGAACCCAGCAATTTTGTTTGATTTGAGGGTTTTTGAGAATAGCTGTGTTTTTGCCATCTTTAAAAAGAGCTTTCCAAAATTTTCCATCCCCTTCTTAAATTTTTTATTTCTGAACAGGGGAGCAAAATTAAAAGGGGGTAAGCAAGATGAGGGGGGTTGGACATGGGGGTAGAGATACAAGAAAAGGGTGCCCCTTTCCCATGCTGGCGACAACACGCTGCCAGGGACGTCATTGCAAGCCCGTCGGGCCTTTATCGCTGGGTCGGGCCCTTTGAATTAGTAACGAACAGCGTCGGCCCCCA
>JAODAL010028007.1:0-54020 GCA_025379985.1 Phyllomedusa bahiana | reverse complement strand
GCCCAAAATGGCCCAAAAATTACTTTTGGGTTTTTTAAAAAACTCTGTGTATTTTATGAATGTAAAGGCTTACATTAACCTTCGGATATGAATTATGCTACAGAATTTCTTCTGTGACGGTGAAAAAGAAAGTTTCTTTTACTGAGTGCAACTGCAGAAAAATACTTAGTTAACCCTTGGATGTAAATTGCGCCAAAGAATTGAGCCACCACAAACTAATAGCTTTGTAGCTTGTTACAATGCCTTGTTTTTTACGCTACACAACAATAGATAAAATTGTAATTAACCTTTGCTTGTGAATTAGGCTACAGGGAAAATGTATATATTTTGCCGGTGAAAACGACGGTTTCTTGGAGTCACCACAGCTGAAAAGCAACGCTTAACTAACCCCTGGATGTAAATTGCGCCAAAGAATTGAGCCACCACAAACTACTAGCTTTGTAGCTTGTTACAATGCCGTGTTTTTTATGCCACACAACAAGAGATAAAATTGTAATTAACCTTTGCTTGTGAATTAGGCTACATAAAAAATTTATATATTTTGGCGGTGAAAATGACGGTTTCTTGGAGTCACCACAACTGAAAAACAACGCTTAATTAACCTCTGGATGTAAATTGCGCCAAAGAATTGAGCCACCACAAACTACTAGCTTTGTAGCGTGTTACAATGCTATGTTTTTTACGCCACACAACAAGAGATAAAATTGTAATTAACCTTTGCTTGTGAATTAGGCTACAGGAAAAATGTATATATTTTGGCGGTGAAAATGACGGTTTCTTGGAGTCACCACAGCTGAAAAACAATGCTTAATTAACCCCTGGATGTAAATTGTGCCAAAGAATTGAGCCACCACAAACTACTAGCTTTGTAGCGTGTTACAATGCGGTGTTTTTTACGCCACACAACAAGAGATAAAATTGTAATTAACCTTTGCTTGTGAATTAGGCTACAGGAAAAATGTATATATTTTGGCGGTGAAAATGACGGTTTCTTGGAGTCACCACAGCTGAAAAACAACGCTTAATTAACCCCTGGATGTAAATTGCGCCAAAGAATTGAGCCACCACAAACTACTAGCTTTGTAGCGTGTTACAATGCAATGTTTTTTACGCCACACAACAAGAGATAAAATTGTAATTAACCTTTGCTTGTGAATTAGGCTACAGGAAAAATGTATATATTTTGGCGGTGAAAATGACGGTTTCTTGGAGTCACCACAGCTGAAAAACAACGCTTAATTAACCCCTGGATGTAAATTGCGCCAAAGAATTGAGTCACCACAAACTACTAGCTTTGTAGCGTGTTACAATGCGGTGTTTTTTACGCCACACAACAAGAGATAAAATTGTAATTAACCTTTGCTTGTGAATTAGGCTACAGGAAAAATGTATATATTTTGGCGGTGAAAATGATGGTTTCTTGGAGTCACCACAGCTGAAAAATAACGCTTATTGAACCTCTGGTTGTAAATTGCGCCAAAGAATTGAGCAACCAAAAATGAAGTGGTATTTGTATTGTAAAAACCCTGTTTCTTTAAATGAATACAACAGGAACTGGCTTAGATCCCCCTTGGATATTCAATGTGCTGTGAGCAGATAGGATTTAAATGTATATGCAGCTGCAGTGGACGCACACTGGATTTCAGATCCAATACCCAAATAAATCAGAAATAGAACATTAAGAGAACAGTCTCTGAGACAAGCTGAGACACCCCACAAAAATCGCTGTATAAAAATCAGTTCTTCAGTAAGAGCTATCAGCCGCGACAGCACCTTCCCTAGTCAGTACAGTGAGAGGAGTGTGAGCTCCCAGCGTCGCGCCCGGACTTATATAGTGCGATGACGTCACAGAATCCCGCCGGTCTCTGATTGGCTTCATCTCTGCACATGTCATGCAGGCTATGCCCTTCTTCCTCCCAGAGTTCTTTGCCCCATGTAACGCCATGTGCTCGCAGCCATTTTATCAATGAAAAGCACACTTTGTTCACCCGAAGTACCCCAAACTTCGACTTCGTTCAGAACCGAAGTTTTCCTGAAATTCTAAACGAAGTGAATCATTCCATAATGATACTAGTAGGCAGGGATTGGTTTCAAAGGCAGCTCCACATGGTGTTGTCTTCTGCAGGACTTCTGCTTCCTATTGTATTAGGTTCCATTATTGTGACGGAGTCTGGGCCCTAGTAGACCAGTCTGACTGTATATTTGATATTAGTTACATAATAAAAGAAAACAAAAATAAGTATGTATCTTTGCATTTACCCCACATCTATGAGTGATTATACAGTTTCCATGCAAAAGTAGTCTCTAAGACAAATACAATGGTATTGTCTTGATTTTCAGCATTAAAATAGGCTTCAATCTCTGTGTCTAGGGCTGTGGGCTTGCTAGATAATACAGCATTGTGTCTGTTTTGAACTTGACCATGCAGTATTGATCTAGAGAAGGCAGAGAAAGCCCCATGAGGTATTTGCTGTGTTGTTGCTTGCATCAAGTGATCTACTAGAGATAAGGTTAGGTTCACATGAGGTTTTGCCTTTTCATCTAACGTATATGACAAGGACATTCTTGATATATACATCTAACATGTTCGTATGCTATCATTAGCTAAACAAATATCAAAAGAGTGTTATACGGCATATTCTTGTCTTCTATGTATACTATGCTGCACAATACAACTCTATGCAAAAAAACACTGTATACCACACTTCATATAGTGCTGTAAAAAATGAAAGGAAAGCTCTGATTGGTTGTTATGGGCAACAAAGAAAGTCTTACACCTGGACAGTTTTCCTTCATTTGCCCCTTAATGTTGACTGTTTGATGTATTTACTGTAGGTAACGCTGTGTTCTCATCATGTGTATCTATACCATATAAGTTGCATTTCATCATTAAAAATAGAAAAAAAAAGAAGCATACTCACCTCATCCTGTTCCATCCTAGTGGCCATCTCGTTCATCCCTGCTGCATAGTGAACATTCCACCGGGAAGGAATAGGATGAACGAGATGGAACAGGGATGAACGAGATGGCCCCTAGGATGGAACAGGATCATCATGGAGATAAGTATGCTTTTTTTTTTCTATTTTTAATCAAGTCCTATTGGACCAACAAGCTTTTCCAAGTCTTGGAACACCCCTTTAATAAATGTTGAGCATCTTTAGAATTCTTTAGCTTTTCAGACAAACTGCTAGTTGGTTTACTTTCTGTGCCAGAATTTTGTAGCATTTTGGGCACAAGGTGTCACATCATACCCTGTTTCCCCGAAAATAAGACATCTCCGAAAATAAGACATTTTTTTTATGCAATTCAGAGTTTGGCTGCTTTTGCTGATGTTTGTTATTAAATCACTACAGTATATTAATACATGTTGATGTTTTGTTCAACAATAAATGTGAATTATTGTTCATAGAAAAAAAAACATCCCCTAAAAATAAGTCTTAGCTCATCTTTAGGAGCAAAAATTAATATAAGACACTGTCTTATTTTTGGGGGAAACAGGGTAGCCATGCGTCTTTCCTATAAGACCACAACCACTTTTGACTAAGCTACACCCACATGTTGGAGAAGATGCAAAAGTGTCTAATAAATATGTCTGAGACACACTGCAACATGCTGTATCAAAAACGTGCCACTTTTTGCCTCATTTTACAGCACTTTTCTGGCTCAACCATAATAGTTAATGTGGGCCAATGGACCTTATTTATTAAAACTGTCTAACCATAAGACAGTCTTTGTTGCCTATAGTAACTGTAATGGCGGTCACCGTGGTCCATTACCCGTTACGCTGTCGCACTTGTTTTTCTCTTTCTATGGTGGAGTCCGGTCCACACTCACGCCCACCTCTAGCCATGGCTTGGCCACTCCAGTACTAAACTCCTCTGCACCCTCTTCCTCCTGCTTCTGTCTCTGACGGGACCTCATCTGTTTTGCAGCTAGGGCCGCGTGCGCTGTTCTCTTTGATTTATAGAGCCAATGCGCGCCATTCTTAAGTTTCCTCAGCCAATTACTTGGGACCATGAGCTTTATAGGGACACTCCTCCCAGCAACCTTTGCCCAGTTATTGGTGTCCGTCCATAAGAGTCTGCCATTTCTGCATATTATTCTTCTAGCTGACCTCCTGTTACTGACCCCCTGGTACGTTCCTGACCTCGCCTGTATGCTGCCTGCTTTGACTTTGTTGCTTGTGCCCAGACCATGTTCTTGCCTCATCCTCCTGTACTATTTCTGGTTCATCGGCTGTCACCACAAGAACCTAAGTCTGAGGTAGCAACCTGGGGGTTCCACACAGAAAAGTCCATCCGGCCTGGCGGCGTGCTCTGTTGAAAACCAAGGAGCCCCTTAGAGTCCTCTCTTCAGCATAGATTACGCCAACTCTACACGGTGACCTGCGGATCGACTGTCTGTCCTCAGTGCCTGTTGTGACAGTAACTTATCAGAGCTCAGCTTTCATTTTTTCAGAAAAGTTTACAAAATGTAAGCTGAGCTCTGATTGATGGCTATGGACATCAAAGACAGATTTGCAGTTGGACAGTTTTCATAAATGATGCCCAATGCTTTCAATTAGTCTTAGGTTTTCTAAGTTCTAAAAAATTGGAATAAAATAACAAAAGAGCCATAACTTACGTGATAAACTCACCACTTCAGTACCACCACTTCAGTTCTCCCGGCTTACTTTTATCTGCTTGACTAAAGCAATATCATGACCATATAACTACATAACTGCTGCAGCGCAAGACATCTCAGGCTACTGATTGGCTGCAGTGATTGCATAGGTATATGGGTATAAGATCGCTGCAGCCGGATAATGCATAACAGTCAGGAAGCCCGAATCAGTGGTGCTGGAGCTGTTTGGGGTTTATGATGTTAGTAATGGTTCTGTTGTTATTCTACACTAGATTCAGGGCTACATGTATGAAAATTGTCTAGGTCTAAAATTCACTTTGTTGCCCATAGCAACCAATCAGCGTGCCCCTCTCATTTTTCCAGAGCACCATATGAAATTATAGGGGCACTCTGATTGGTTACTATGGGCAACAAAGTGAGTTTTAGACCTAGACAGTTTTCATATATGTGGCCCTTAGTGTTGAGCAAACAGTAAAAAGTTCTAGTTCGAACTCGAACTTTGAACCTCATTAAAGTCTATGGGATAAGATGCTCTGGTTAAGCAAAGCTGTAATTACCATCCGTAACAGTAAACTGGATACGTGGAACAACTTAGTGAAGAAAATTTGGCTCTAAAATATTGAGAGGCTAAAATACTTCAGTCCTTTCAATGGTTAACTGAGAAGATGAGGACAGCTTGCAAGCAGGGACGTAGCTATAGGAGGTGCAGCGGTAGCAGCTGCTACAGGGCCCTGCATCCTGAGGGGGCCCAAAAGCCCCTTTAACACATAGGAGATTTGGAGACGATGTGTTATACAATTACTGAACCCCCAAAACTGCAAAAGCTGAACTTGTGGGCACTGAGTATGATTTAGTAAATCCAAGCACTCTGCATAGTATATATCCATGTATATGAGAGTTAGGCATTATGTGAGCCTGCAAATGTTGCCAAATAACAGTTTCTGGGTGTGGGAAAGATGCAGCCAGCAATACCAAACTCCCTAGCTATTGATGTCTATGGAGAGGAAAATGCTATCTAACTAACTGATAGCAGTCTGTACAGTACAGAGAGTGAGCTGAAAATGGCATTCACAAGGCAATACAGTGAAATAAATATAACATGGTCATGTGATTTTAGCAGCCAATGAGAGCTCTACACCTCAATGATGATGTTTTTGACACTTCTCTGTGCTCTGCACTGTTTGGATGGCCGCCAAAAGTGCAAAAAGGTGATTGGATGACTGCCAAAAGTGCAGAAAGATGCTGAAAACTAAACTGTAAATGTTGTGTCGAACTAGAACTTTACACGCATGAACAGTAAAATGTTCGGTTCGAATTCTAAAAATTCGAGAAGTTCTACTAGAACTTAACTTTTCTAAAACAGTTCGATCAACACTAATCATATTGCATCTTTTTTTTCAGAACCCCTTTAATGTCACTTTAGTTTTTTTTTTGCATTGTTATATCTCACACATGTGTTATGGCACAACTATGTATGTTGCAGTTACTTTTACTGTAGCTTTGATGCTGTGAATGATCCCTTGTCAGCAGCAAATGAGATCAGCTGAGTTAAGCTCAGGAATATCCCTGTAAAGTTCTTTAGCCGTTTGTACAGCTGTACTTTTGGGTTTTACACTTTGTCCTCTGCCTTTATACTGTGTCCCACCGGCTAGTTAACATGTTTTATTTGTACTCTCTGATCTCATTCAGAGCACCAGCGTGTCTAATAGTAATCCTGCTAGAATTTCACAGCTACTTAATTATACTGCTTTGCATACAATACACCATCTGACTCGCTCCTAGCATGCGAAAAATAATAAGTAACACCAAAATATTCTTTTCAATTAATTTCAGAGACACTAAACGAGCAGAAAATGTGCTGTTCCCTGGGCAAGTTATTAGAAGAGTGTCAGATGGGTTGTTCTCGGTGACAATCCTATGACATTAGGAAGATAAGAGTTTGATGCCCTGTGCTCTAACACGACAGACATGAAAGCCGTGATGTCAGCTGTTCACCCATGAACTGTGGTTAAACAGTGGATAATACGAGCTACTTGAGACATAGTTATTGCTTAATTGTTGCTTGCAATCCTCTGGAGATTTAGCGGAGGTTAGACTTGTTAAATGTAATCACACCACTTATGTACATCAAAGGTGCTGAAGCCTCTCTCCAGTGATACAGACAAAATAAATTTAAACAGGAGCTATTACAACTATGAGTGGGATGCAACCCCTTACTAAAAAGGCTTTGAACAAGATGCATTTTTAACATATTTCCCCACTTATGAGCAGTTAAATTATTAAGATGGGTATCAAAACTCAAAGCTTAGAATTTATATTCTGAATGTCATTAAATATGATATTGCTCATGCACAGATGGTCTTCCAAAAGCTTAAAGGCTTTTACCATCTTCTAATTTCTGGGTTAGGAAATGACTGTTAGTTGGGAATGCCCCAGCTACAAAGAACGGAGAGTTGACCACGAGACTCGCTGTTCTTTTCTCTAAGAGTTCTGAGTAAAGCTGACGGAGTGTGGTCAGCCGAACTCAGAACTCCCATTGAAATGAATGGAGAGGTGGCAGTGCATGTTCAATACTATCCGGTCTGTTCTATGGGAGTTTTGAAAACAGCTACTGTAAGTTTATGTGTTTGGCTGAATGTGAATTTCCCCTTGCATGTGCAAGACTATCCAGTCTGTTCTATAGAAGTCCTGAGTTTAGTTTAAGGGGCATTCCCATCATAGCCTTTGACAGTATTTTGATATACTATGCCATTCAAGTTTGATAGCTATGGGTCCCAGCTCTAGGTACCACATCTGTCTCGGGAACAAGCCCACAAAAGTTAAAGTTCTGAATAAAGAGCCAATCATGCTTGTTCAGGACTCTCCATTCTATACTATGGGATTTTTGAGTGCATCCTGTCACGGTACTCTTATGTACTTTGTGGTACCATAGATCATGGCTCTCTGCTGTACTTGGGACTACCATAGAACATGCCACATACTCAGAACTCCTATAGAACATAGAGCTCAACGATACTAGGAACTCCCATAGAACACAGCGAAAGACTGTACTTGGAACCCCTATAGAACAGAAGGTGGAGTCATGCGCAGCTGCATTCAACTCTTCATTCTGAGCTAACACTTTTGGAGGCCTATTCTCTAGATCCTATTGACTTGACATCAAAGTCTATGGTGAGACCATCCCTTTAACCCCTTACTGACACTGGACGTATGTTTATGTCCTGATGCCGGTGAGGAGCTTTGTAATGGCTGCTACACAGCAAATTGCCACTAACACCCGGCGGTTACAGCACGGGGGGCATCGCCATCCTCCCTCTCCCCCGTGCTGTTTAACCCCTTTGCTGTGCCCTCAAAATGAATGAGAAATGGTGCCGCGCACTGTTCCTCACTCCGATTGGGATGTCAGTGACGAGATTGCTGTGTCCTGATCGGTGAACATGGCAGCTGGAAGCATTGTTGAGGTTTCCATCGCTGACATTTTTTCAATTTCCCCACTTCCGGCCTCAGGCAGGAACTGGGGAACCGCCATATTTGTACACCCTAATGCATTGTCTATACATTGCATTAGGCTGTAAAAATGACCTTGCCACCTAGTGGTGAAGCACCCTAGGGGGACTCAAATTTAAATAAATAAAAAAATTAAAAGTTCAAATCATCCCTCTTTTGCCATTTTACAAATAAAAAAATTAAATAAAAAGTTACACATATTTGGTATCGCCGCGTCCGAAAAAGTCCGGTCTATTAAAATATAACATCATTTATCTCATACACTGAACACTGTAGAAGAAACAAATTCCAAACGCCAAATTGCATTTTTTTTTTTTTTTTGTCATTTTACGTCTCAGGAAAATCAGAATAAATTTAATAAAAAAAGTTGCATGTATTCTAAACTGCAGGCAATAAAAAGTACACTTCAGCCCGCAAAAAATGCCCCTCACTCAAGTCCGTAGATGTTACTACAAAAAAGTTATTGGTCACTAGTGTTGAGCGATTGCGTTGGCTATCGAGATCGATTGATAGTCGATAGTCGGCCGCTATCGATAAGGTTTTTCGATAGTGAGCATCGATTATGAGCAATTACCATTAAAGTCTATGGGAGAGCAACAACACCTTCATTATTACACCCAAACAAGGCTGGAGAAGCTGAAATTAACATCCACAACAGTCAAATGGATACGTGCTACATCTTAGGCAACACACTTAGGTTATAAAAGTCACAGAAAAAAAGTCACAGACCATTCACTATCCCTGTCTTGTACCACAGCCTGACCCTTAAACCTGCATCACCCACAAATTAAAAAGTGCCAGAAGGCAGTATTATTTGAACCATCATGTTACTTGAACTGGACATTGAATATCCCTGTCCTGGAACGCAGCATGAGCCCCAAACCTGCATGACCCCCAGATTTAAAAAGTGCCGCAAAAAGGAGTCTTTCAACCACCATTTTAGTTTCACTGGACATTGACTATACCTGTCCTGGACCGCAGTATGACCATTAAACCTGTCTGACCCCCAGATTAAAAAGTGCCGGGAAAAGGAGTCTGTTATGTCTGTATCTGTTATGTTTTCGTATAATACACGGTATTTTTTGCACCTTTCAATTCACCTGTGGTGACTATAGAATTGCTGTTTTAAGATTTACGTAGATGCTGCGTCAATGAAGAAAGCTGGGTGCGCAAAAGTCAAAAAACACGTATCTGTTATGTTTTCGTATAATACACGGTATTATTTGCACCTTTCAATTCACCTGTGGTGACTATAGAATTGCTGTTTTAAGATTTACGTGGATGCTGCGTCAATGAACAATGCTGGGTGTGCAAAAGTCAAAAAACACGTAACTGTTATGTTTTGGTATAATAAACGGTATTTTTTGCACCTTTCAATTCACCTATGGTGAATATAGAATTGCTGTTTTAAGATTTACGTGGATGCTGCGTCAATGAACAATGCTGGGTGCGCAAAAGTCAAAAAACACGTAACTGTTATGTTTTCGTATGATACACGGTATTTTTGGCAACAAACAACCTGTGCTGACTACAAGATTGCTGGATTGTAATTTAACTGCAAGGTGGATATATCAACAGTCACAGGTGTAATGGGTAAAATTAAAATGAACACATATCTGAAATGTATACTGATAATAAAAGTGGAGTTTTGCACCTAACAAAGAGACCTGCAGTTACTAGAAATGATGTGTATCCAATATAAGTTCAGGCTGCCCAATATCCAGGAAATATTTCAATAGCAAACTGTTAATAATAAAGATATTCCACTACAATGTCTACACTATGTCTTGGTGAACTTTATCCAGTGTTCTTTATAGATAGAGCTTGTCTGTGTTCACCCGCGCCCCCCCCCCCCCTGCCGTGAATTTACAGCGGTAGATGCTGCTTTAAAATTCTCTAGCTAACTACATAAAATCTTCAAATCTCTAATCTAACTAAATTGGAAGGATCACAGCTAATAGTAGAGGTTTCTCTGTGCAGAAATAGACTAATTTCGCTGAGCTGTTTGGCCACAGGCAGAGCGCAGGTCCTATCCCTATGAGACGCTGAGAGACACTGAGGCTGAAACAGGAAACGCTGTTCTATGTAAAATGAGGTCATGTGATTTTTCCAGCCAATCGCAACCATACACATCCCAGTCATGACGTCGCACAAACATCTCACCCTGCTCTATTCTGTAATCTGATTTGCTGGCCGCCAAAATTACAGGAAGCGCTGAAAAAGGCGCGATCTTAATAGATGATGCTCAGATTTTAACCTTAATTATCGCATGATCTGGAAATTGCGATCACCATAAAAACCTTGCCGATTTCAACTTTGTCGATAAAAATCGCTCAACACTATTGGTCACACAAAATGGCGCCGCGACGCAAATTTAAAAAATAAAAATGTTTGAAATTTTTTTACAGTATCAAAACATAACAGAAACCGTACATGTTTGGTGTTGGTGGATGTGTATCAACATGTAGAATACAGGGAACACATCATTTTTACCGAAGATTTAACAAAAATTGCGCAACATGGCGTAAGTATCTTTTTTTCACATTTTGCCCCACTTAGAATTTTTTGAGGTTTTGAAGTACATTCTATGGTAATATGAATAACAACATCTTGTCCCGCAAAATAAAAGCCCTCATATGTCTATGTAGATGGAAAATATAAAAAAGTTATGGCTTTCATAAGGCGAGGAAGAAAAAACCTAGAGTCATATTATTATGAGCGTCCGTCAGGAATGGGTTAAGTGAGTGTGTGCAGCATTAAGCTCAGAACCCCCATTACAATGCACAACCACCTCTCCCTGTGCTACACCAGAAGTTCAGGGGCCCATTCTTACGATCTTATAAATACGCAATGAATATCTTAGATGGGTATACCCCTAAAACAAATCTGTAAGAGGCCAGGACAATGGGGCAATAATCATATATATTTATATTTTTAATTATAAGAGCAGCAATAGTGTTCTGTTTCCATTTATTTTTTTACTGCCAATTGTTGTCGTTTTGCAGTGCTTATTGTCAACATGTTTTTCAATGTGAAGACTGCAGCGGTGGTGAAACGTGCGTTGGGGTGCGGGTGCAAGCAAGTCCAGGGTCCTCCACTATGGGTAATTGACTTTTCTGTTATTCTGCAACTTTGGGATTTTTTACTATATGCCTTGGTTGTAGCTATATTACACTTATGCAATCATGCTTAATAATAACTTATTAGCTAGAACTATGTATTATCAGTGACTCTGCTTGTCTTTTGTACTATTGCTTGTTAGTTTGTTGTCCTCAGTGTTATTCTTTTTTGATGTATGTCTTTTGTAATTTTTTCTTTGTATTTTAGAATAATTATGAATAAAGAGTTGTATATTTTTAGTGGTTTGGGTACTGAATCCATCTTTTCCTTTTGGTTTAGTATAGTATTCTTAGAGTTATATTACCCGCTGATTTTTCTTGATGGTATTGTGTGTTTATACAACACCTGGTCCAATTTATTTTGGAGTCTTGTTTGTGTTAATTTTTCCAGCATTGTAGGGTCCTTTGCTTTTTTTTCCTTACTCATAGCATACTTATGACCCTATTCTAGATATTATATATAAACTTCATTAAAATATGAAGTTATAACTTCATTGCAGGAGATTACAGCTGGCTGCATTGAAGTCATTAATCAAGTATGTATAGACAAGTGTAAAGACAATCTAGGAGACAAGTCAATGTCAAAATTTCAGTCTTGAAGAAATTCTACCATTATATATACAGTACCACACAAAAATGAGTACACCCTTCACATTTTTGTAATTATTGTATTATATCTTTTCATGGGACAACACTGAATATATGACACTTTAATACACGATAAAGTAGTCAGTGTACAGCTTATATAACAGTGTAAATTTGTGTACCCTCAAAATAACTCAACACACAGCCATCAATGTGTAAACCGCTGAAAATCAAAGTGAGTACACCCCTAAGTGAAAATGAACAAATTGTGCCCAATTTGCCATTTTCTCCCCACAGTGGCATGTAACTGATTAGTGTAACAAGTTTCCAGGTTTGAATTGGGAGAAGGTGTGTTTCATTTGGTGTTAACACTCTCTTATACTTGTCAATGGAAGTTCAACATAGCATCTCATGGCAAAGAATTCTCTTGGAATTTGATAAAGAATTGTTGCTCTACATAAAGATGGCCTAAGCTATAAGAAGATTCCCAACACCCTGAAACAAGGCTGCAGCCTGGTGTCCAAGATCATACAGTGGTTTAACAAGACATGTTCCACTCAAAACAGGCCTCACCATGGTCAACCAAAGAAGTTAAATGCACATGCTCAGCGTCTTATCCAGAGATTGTCTCTTCAAAATAGACATATAAGTGCTGGCAGCATTGCTACAGAGGTTAAAGGGATGGGAGTCAGGTTGTCAGTTCTCAGAGAATCTCAGATCATACGCCGCACACTACATCAAATTGGTCTGCATGGCTGTCATCCCAGAAAGAAGCCTCTACTAAAGGTGATGCACAAGAAAGCCCGCAAACAATTTGCTGAAGACAAGCAGACTAAGAACATGGATTACTGGACTCATATCCTGTGTGTCTGACGTGACCAAGGTGAGTACAAAGAAAGTGTGTCTTGCCTACAGTCATGGCTTGGGGGTGCATGAGTCCTGATGGCTGTGGGGAGCTACAGTTCATTAAAGGAACCATGAAACCAGCCAACATGTACTGTGACATACTAAAGCAGAGCATGATCCCCTCCATCTGGAAACTGGGCCGCAGGGCAGTATTCCAACATGATAATGACCCTACACGTGGCTTAAGATGGGGTCTAATTGATGGTTGGAGCCTGAGTAAACAGACAATAGGTGCTGACAGGCTCCTGAGATGCTAATTCAGTACTGACTGTGTTCCCTTTCTTGATATTTTCCATATTTTAGTGCATTTCTCACTACTTTGGGATTTTTGTAAAGAAGATTCTTTTTACTGCGGGTTTTGCATACATGACAAGGAATAGCAGTGCAATAAATCATGTACTAGGAATGTTTTACATGTAAAGGTTGTGTATAGCTATTACAGACCTGACAGTAGCGAGCTTCATTAAGCAATAGAAGGAGTTTATCTAATTAATGAACAAAGATAACAGCAAAATCAATTTCAGCAAGAAAAATGTAACAATAGGAATGTTCCTTCCTTGCCACGATTATATACTCTTAATGTAATGAGGACTGCCAGGCTTTCTTTAGGAACCCCTGAACTGAAATTGAAGGTATACAGTTATTGTAATATTGATACACTCTGTATAACTGTATATTTCCAATGAACTGACTCCTCATGGGTTGATTGGAAGGTTAAAGGAGTAATACAAGATCAAAACACATGGCTGCTTCCTTACAGAAACACGCATCTGTGGTATTGTAGTTCAACTGTATTGAAGTGAAGGGTACTCAGCCACCTACTACACATTAACTGTGGAGTGGTGTGGTGCTGATTTTTAAAGAAAGCAGTCATGTTTTTTTATTCCTGCACAACCCACTTAAATTTTAAGTTAAGTTCAGTTTGGCAAAAAATTATAGGTTTAGATTTTCCGTTGCTTTTTGTGTGTTAATTATTATGATCACTATCCAAATGTAGCAAAGTTAAACTTGACAGATAATGCACCATGATAGGACAGCACATAAAGTTATCTCAACTTCTTCAATAGTTTTGAATGTCTTTTGTTGTGATCTTACAACACAGAAATCTGTGACATCATGGTCAAGTTCAACTTCGCTACATCCATATGGTTTAGTATGTGTCTTGGTCTTTCAAGTTTGAAAGATGGCTTATTAAGTTGATGGCAGTCATCACCCAATAATATGGATGTACAAAAGTTTTCATTTAACAGTCACGGTATGAGAAACCGGTCAGGGGTGCACGAGTAGACACCGACAGAGTGAGGCCCTGACGCTGTTCCCAACCCCTGTCCCTGCCTTTTGGAGGTGCCCGACTCCTTAACAGGTCAGCCCCAAGCAAAGACTGCGAGATACACTAAATAAGTGAATACATGAGACGCAGATAAACAAACACTAAACACACACACAGAGGGTCAGACAAGACAGGTCAGCAACGGTTGGGAGAAGCAGTACAGAATCACAAGGCAGAGGAATAGTCGGTAAAAAAGCCAAAGTCAGATAACAGATATAAGCAAAGAAAAGTAAAGGCTAGCGACAGGCACTAAAGGAACCGATATAGCAGGCAAAGGAAAATAGCACAATAGCCCCTTTTATACCTGACCAGAGAACAAAGGACAAAGGTGATAGGTGGAAGCAAAAAAAGACTGGGTTGGAAGACAAAATCAAATCAAAATCAAAAAGACTTGCAAGGAAACAGGTTAACTAGTAGAGTGCTGGAGGATGCTTGACCATGGGCGTTGGCCAGGGATCATTTAACAATACAGAGCAGGGAATGACACACTAGTGAACACAAATAAAAAGAACTACGGCCGAAACCACATTTTTTGATGCAACGGCCGTGGCTGGTGACCAGAGCTCAAAGCTGGGGGTCTGTCAGGTACAATCATGTCACACGGCTTTCTGATTAATCTTTTGTTAGATCACAACAAAAACCATTAAAAAGCATTGAAAAAGTTGAGACAATTTTGTGTGCCATCATATCATGGTGCTTTATCTGTCAAGTTAATCTTCGCTACATCTGTACTTTAGGGTCACATGGGTCTAGCTTAAACAGGCAGAGGTTACAGAGTCAACCCCTCTTAACAGATAGACAAAGATCCTAAGACATCCTATGTGCCTTCAAAGACTGAACTGCAGTCACATGGCAACTTTTTGAACAAAGTAGCCAATGAGCAAACATATTTTAGTTGTGCTCATTTATTCATTTATTTATTTGTTTTATCTTCCTAGATTATGTTGCATGTTTTTAAAAGTTGTAGACAATCTATACAACGCTGTAAAATTGTGATGTCTGATAAACCAAAGCCTGGACATCTGTTTTTTAGGTTATAAAAAATAAAGTAAAAATTTGTGTTAAATATTCTCATAATACGCAAATCAACAACTTATGTAGCTTTCATAACTATTATTGATTGATGATTAACCATACAAGGACAAGTAGAAATGAATAATGATTCATGTAAGCTGACTATTGTGGATCATTTTATTTAAAGTGATTCATATTAATGTTTTTAATACAGTGGTTTATTTCTTGGTTGTGAAAAAAAGTTAGTGAAAATTGATGAAAATGTCTGCCACCTCCAAGTTTCTATTAGCTTATGATTGCCATGGATGACAAGTCATCCAACAAAATCTTATTTTCATTATTGACGGTACAATATGGGAATTATTTATATGCCATCTTCACCACATAGTGCAAAAACATCATTAGCATGGCTTAACAAAACCTTTTCGGAAAGTCAGTTCTGTGCTATTTTTGACTAGTTATCACATTCTATAGAATTTTTAAATATAAAATAATGAATTGTATTACTAGCAAGCTTTCTTTCTGTAAAATTTACATGTCATTATGAACAATTTGATTACGGATAGTGGTAGCTTCACAGTGTTGGAGAAAAGAGGTTTCTCGGGTCAGTGTCATAGCTATGTATCCTACAGTCCTGATTCTTAGGAATAAATTACTGCCTCGGGCAACATTATGATGCAGGGTACAAAGTTGCTGGATGCAATGGCACCAAGCTGAGCAATAAGGGATTTGCTGTCCTATATGTGGAGACAGGAGCAGCCCCCTCAGTCTTTAAGATATGGATTAAAAATTTACAACATTTAGGAACAGTGTTCCAGCAAAGTGATTATTATTATTATTATTAATTTTTATTTTTTAGGTTTTATAAAATTATACATTATAAAAAATACATTCACATATAATTTTCCTAACCACACCATTAAAAAAAAAAAATTGTCTTTGTCTGATCAGATCATATATCTTCTATCCCTTAAAGGGGTTGTCTCACTACAAGGCTTGCTTT
Source organism: Phyllomedusa bahiana (assembly GCA_025379985.1). NCBI lineage: Eukaryota > Metazoa > Chordata > Amphibia > Anura > Hylidae > Phyllomedusa > Phyllomedusa bahiana. The sequence goes on along the minus strand of JAODAL010028007.1, from coordinate 37,933 downwards.
TTATGGTAAAGATCTTGCAAAAACAAGTCACTTTGCAATATTTGTCCATTAACAGTGTCCTACCTATTCCTAGATATCCCTTCTTGTATGGGCTGCATCAGCTTCTCAGGTCACGATAGCTACAGACCTGTTTGATCACTCCTGAAAGGCTGCCACGCTGGTTGCTATAGCTACAGACCTGGCGTCCTTGGCAGCTCGTCACTGCAGGCCAGTAGTAGCAAGTAAATCCAGTAAACACTGAATTAAAAGATGAAACTGAGAAACCACGACTGAGGTAAGATGAATTGATGTAGTGAAACAACCCCTTTAATGTCTTTTTTATTTTAGCTCCTATATACGTACTTACTATACAAGCCAATTTGCCTTAACCATTGCATCCCTCTGTGTCATCTTCCTAATCTACAGATAGTAAAAAAGGGAGAGACCCAGAAGTCTGCATAGAAGCTGTATATAAAAAATAGTAGGACGTTTTTTTATTAAGACTTTTTTTCAAGTATCTTTATTTTTAATTTTTGATGCATTGGAACAATTTAGATGGGTAGTGGTATCCTAAGGCTAGCTTCAGATGGCTATAATGCGGCTTATCTAGGTTAGGTTAAATTGAACCACAGCAGGTTTGCATGCTATTGATGTTATACAGACACCAAACATGGAGCCACATGAAGACCTTCTGAAAGCAGCCTTAAAGGGGTTGTCTCGCTACAATGATTGGGTTTTAATTAAAAGATCTTTAAAAAAACAAGCAGCTTTGCAATATATGTTCATTACAAATGTCCTACTGATTTTGAGTTATTCCTGTTAGTAGTAGTGCATCAGCTCCTGAAATTCCTATAGCAGCCGACCTGTTGATCTTTATCTCACTGGCTGTTAGTGCTGGTGACTCATCTGTTTCTGAATACAGGTCTGAGCACAGAGCCCCCTGCACAGTATGCTTCTGTAGGGAATGGAGGGGGGAGGGCTCTGGCTTCTGTGTCTGTGTAGCTGGATTAACCCTGTGTGTGCCTGCTCCCTCCTGCTCTCTACACAGATTGAGGAGAGCAGAGATGAGGCTGATCTGTAGTCAGTAGATTTGACAGCAATGAAGTGTGTTACTATAATCATGATGTGTCTGTGGAGCTTTGAATATACTAATAGAACAGATCAGGGGGGCATGTGAACGGTTCATATCCCTCCCTGCTCTGCTGTATTAGTGACACATTGTGATTATAGTAACACACTTCACAGCTGTCCTGTGTCTGTTCTGACAGGGTTTGTTTATTGTTGCTTGAGATGTGGAGATATGTATGCTAAACAGGGGGTATAGGAACACTTGCATCCCCCCTGCTCTGCTATTAGCATACAGAGCTTCACAGAAGTCTGGCTCCATAGCCACTCATAGATCAGCCCTCTCCCTGTTGTCTCCTGACTCTGTGGAGCTGACAGTGCAGCTGATTCAGCAGTGAGTAGCAGATCTAGGCAGGCACACACAGGGTTAACCCTGGCAGCAAACCCCCTCCACCTGCTGTATAGAAGGAGAGCTGTCTGTGTGCTGAAGGGAGGGGGGAGGAGAAGAGGCAGACAAGAAGTACGCCCCTGAATTAAAAAATCCTTTGCTGCCAGACACATTGAAGTAGGCTTACAGCTTGTAATGAGACAACTCCTTTAAAGAGAACCTGTCAGGTGGTTTATGCTACCCTATCTGTTAGCAGAATATGACAGAAGGAGATAAGCTGAGCTCTGTGATATAGAAGTTTATGTAATTTGGAACAAGATTTCTCTGTTAAAAGCAGAGTAAATGCCGATAGGTCTCCTTAAGAGACAGTGTAAGTCCTGAGTATGCCAACTACATACACTGATTGACATCTTTCCTCATATCACTGTGTATACAGAGCAAACTGAAACTTGTGTTTTTTTCCAATCTTATATATTATGCCAATCACTGTATGTGGGCAGAGTAAACAGGACTTACACTGTCTCTTTAAGGATTTACTTTGTTGTTTGTTTGTTTGTTTTTTAATCAGAAAATCAGCATCGAGCCTATAGAGCTCACAGAGCTCAGTTTTTCTCTTTCTATCATATCCTGCTCTCAGATAGGGAAGCGGAAATCGCCCAGCATATTTGCTTTAAACTTTGTATATCTTTAAATGCAATGCAATTCAAATAAATAGCACAAGTTTGGATTAGAATTCAGATGATGCATAGGTACACCATACAGTACATGTAATAATCACATTACCTGAAGACTAGGATCCCTTTACTCTACCAGTGTAAATTTCTATTCTTGCTTACAGAGTATTCCCTATATTCCGGCTTTCCTATTTGTGTTTTATCAGGATGGTATAGTCAGCTAAGACTGGGTAAGGGTGCCACCTGGAATCAGGAAGAAAGGACATCTCTCTCTGTACATGTCAATGTCTTCCCAGGAAATCATAAATGATTCACGACATGGCTCATTGTTCTTAATGCCGCTCAGCTAAGTGTAAAAGAATGGATCTCACTATATAACACTTTATAATTTCTAACACTCACACAATCGAGTATTTAATGATTTATAGCTAAGCTGCAGCTACTTCACGACGCACAAAACACCAAGAAACTTCACTGCTGTAATGATGAGAGTTTAAAGAGAAAGTCCTACAGTCAGATTTTAGATTTTCCATGTGAAAACAAGTTTGATATATGAACTTTGCCTCATCTAGAGTATTTGGCGCTGTAGTCTTGCTGCATCAAGTTGACAAGCGCCTCAGCTGACTTCTACTGTATTGTAGGGGGATCCTTTCATTTCCATTATCTAACTATCAGCCTGCAGGTTTCTGCTTACCTTCATTTACCCTTTGATTTGAAGGAACTCTCTCTATCACATGTATTCTCAGCTAAACATTCCCAGTAGCAGTCATATTACAAGATCTGTTCTTCTATATTCCTAAAGTGGCAAAATGGACTAAAATGGAAATTCAGTTTATCCCTATAGGAGTGCTATTACAACCCCCTAATTAATACATAGCAGGGATGTGGTGCAAAAACCTTTTGAGGCTCTCCCTTTTGATTCTGGCACCTACAGCTATTATATCTGATGTATAAATGTTACATACTGGATTGAGCAAATTATACTGTATATTGATGCTTATGACTAGTGTTGTGCTTCGTGTGGGGCCCATGGAGCTTGATCCAACTTTTGCCAGTAAAAGGGAGATAAATCATGCAACCAATCAGCAGCCAGGAAGCAGGAAGGGTATGCAATCAGTGAATGATAAGAAGTAATACAAAATTAGACCGCTCACCTTTGGGACTTGAATTTAGCTCCAATAAACACAGTTCATGCTGCAGGAAAGAGGCCACAGATGAAAACAGCAGAAAAAAATCCAAATGGGAAATCTTCGAGCACGCGAAAAGTATAAAAATGCACTGTTATTAAAAAAATAATTAAAAAGTAGATTGAAAGATAGCAATCGTGTTTACTAACAGTCTACGTGTTTCTAGCTGATTCCATAGGCTAATAGTCGTTACACAACTAAGAGCCTATGGAATCGGCTCGAAACGTGTAGACTGTTAGGAAAATGGTTTGCTATGTTTTAATCTACTTTTTATTTATTTTTTGATCAGTGAATGATAGACTTTCTTTTCCTTGTCCGGATAGAGGCTGGTGTTTGATCACATGATGTTCCCGCCATGGCTGGCAAAAATCAAATCAGGCAAAACTGGCCTCTCCAACAGAACAAGCATGTAACGGTCAGCGGTAGTGGATCTGCTGGACCACCGCAAGCGATGGTATAAGCCACGCCAGGGAGCGGAGTCTAAGTAGGTCCCGGTTTTAACCAGAGCCCGTCGCAAAGCGGGATGGACTTGCTGTGGCGGGAGTCTACCAGGTCGCTTCCACTGACGTGACTTGCTTGCGGTGGTAGCCAAGGATGAGCGTGGTACAGAATCGTCAGGCGTAGGCGAAGTCGTGAACAGGCAGTAAGGTCAGGGCAGTCGGCAGAGGTTCGTGGTCAATAGACGTAGCAAGAAGGTCAGAACACCGAAGACACTAGCGCACACTTCCAATGCTTTCTCTATAGGCAATGGGCACAATAGATCCGGTGCAGAAGTGCCGGGGCGGTAACCTTATATAGGACCAGCAGCCAGCAATTAACCAATTACTGGCGCGCTGGCCCTTTAAATTTCAAAGAGCTGCCGCGCACACGCGCTAGGGGGCCTCGTGCCCACGGCAACCGGCAGAGAGCCGCACAGAGACAGGAGCGTGGCCAGGTAAGACCTGCCCCTTGGGGAAGCGAGTGCGCCCGCAGCCCGACATGCGGACCAGGGCGCCACTCGCTCCCGGAGCGGGGGGAGGGAGGGACGGATGGGACACAGGTGTGCCTGCAGCCCGACCCACGGCTGCAGGACCACCCGTGACAAAGCAATGTTTCTTATGAAAAGATATGTAGTGATACAACTACAGGCAGAAAACAGCAGTCCAAAAGAGACCCTTAAATTTCTCAATTTTGCAAACAGACATGTCATCAAAGTTAAATTAGTGGGGTCTTGAACCTAGAACCCTTACCTGTCCAGAGAATGGTTTTGTTCTGGTGCTAAACATTACTGTGGCATGTTTGTGTTTCCAAGATTTATTTTTCCTACTTCATATTTATTTTCATGAATGGTGACCGTGAATGTTGAAGGGTACTGGATCAATTTATTTTTGTATTTTTTGTTATGTAGCCAATGCCACATTCATAACAGTACACTGTAAGTTTGATTTTAGAATGTGTTTTGTTTAATAATTGTGGGTGTTCTTTTGAATTTACACTCTAGTGCGCATGCGCAAGCCTACCTGAGCATCTGCATTGGGGTTTCATTCAGCCATTCAATATTATTACTTCAATCATTCTATCACGCATATCTGCTGAAGGAGTACTCTGGTTTCAAAAGTGAAATTTTCCATTGACTATTATATCATGTCCACAGTTTGCAGTAATCATATATGCAGATAATACCAATTATTTACATTCTTTTTGTACTATACGATACACTGATATTTATATGAGCACTTTCCTATGCACATGCACTTCATATTCACTTCATTTCCTTAACATTTGATATAAATTTTGTCACATATGCTGACTAATTAAGTTGATGTTATCATAATTATGTGATCACTATTTGCTCTATTATTAACAGCCCCCTATTTGGTACTTTTATTAAGATTAAGAAAGGTACCTGTGGGGACCAAAACTGTATAATGTACGGCATCGTTCTTGCTGCAAGAAAAGAAGTGGCTTTATTCTATTCATCACCGTTATTACTCTTAATGCATGTTTACTCAACGTAATTTTGAAGTGTACATTTATGCTTCAAAATCCGTCGAACAGAGGCGTATTTTGAAGTGAAAGTGTGGAGCGTATTGAGTGGCATTTACACACCACATAATATGCTCCACCATTGTTTCCATGGATTTCACTAACATAAACACCTCAGGAATTGACAGATATGCAAATACGCTTGTAGAATATGCGTTGTGTGAATGACGGTGCATATTTTACATTGGCATCTGTAATAGTCGCATAGAAGATAGTTTGGGGCTTATTTGAGGGCATATTTCAGTGCAAAAATTGCCCCAAAATTAGTGTAAAATTATGTTGTGTGAACATACCCTTAGGGTGCTTCCACACAAATCCCTTAAAGGGAATCTGTCTCCAATTTTTTTTTTTTTTACTTATTAAATCAGGACCCTGATCCATATTCTTTTCTTCTTAGTTATTTTTATTTTCTGATTGTAGATTTCTCTATTCGGCTGTCTATATATGATTGTGGGGACAGCATTCTTGCTTGCACTGCTTTAACAGCAGTCAGAGAGATACTTTACAGCAGCTTCATGCACATAGGATTCTTAAGACAGATTCTGTCCCATAGACTTGTATAGGAGAGTTTTCACTGTGAAGGGAGGTGAGAGGGGAGCTGTGACATCTCCTCTTGTGACTGGTGGATTCTGTGTTATCTGTACATAATGGTGTCTCCTTTCAGTTTGACCCTGCTTTTACTGATAATGAGCAGACACTGCTGAAAAGCTCTCTAAACAGAACAGGAAGTGTCAGACAATTATTAGGCTTAGTGGCCAAAGTGAAAACTGCAGGACTTAAGAATTATTAAAAAATACTGAAAGTCATATGGAAAAATTAAAAAAAAAAACCCCCAAAAAACCTAAAACATGTGTTTAACATAAAAATTTGAGTTAAACAATATTTTTTTTTTATGACACATTCCCTTTAAGTTATGACAGCTTATACAAAAAGAGTTGTTCATTTGCAGACCAATGTGTATCTAAGAAACTCTCTTACTATCAAGCTAATACATGACATTAGGCTAGCCCATAGACGTTCTAACTAACAACATAATCCTATTTCCCTTGGACTGGTTTGAATTTAGTTTGCAAAAAGAAACTAGAATTAAGAAGGTTTTTTGAAAGTGGCAACTAGTTACTGATATTTGGCCAAGATATTAATCATCTTCAAACCTGTTTTGCCAAGATATTAACACTGACACCTGTTTTAAAAATACAATATGGCCTTTAGAACAATGTAGGTTATCTACTTGTAATGATAGATCTTAAGCAGATTTTAAGGAGATTTTAGCCATACAGGGGCTCCTTGAGTACTGAGCTGGGCAGCCTCTGAGCACTGCCATAGAGGGTCTGTAAGTCTTAGTGTGTAGGCAAATATACTTTTTTTTAGAACTAATACCTCTTAGAAACAATGCTTTAGTAGATACGAGATTTGATAGAGCACTGCACTATTTTTCAAACTAAAAATAAAAATAATCTCTGTTTGCCTCTATATTAAAGGAGTGTACTCATTTCTGTCTGATAGGTACAGGTCTGATTTCTGGGACCTGCACCACTTTAAGAACTGGCCCATGAAAGACTTTGTTACACGTGTATGGTCCTCTCTATTTCGTTGTGCGGGAGTTTCAAGTATAGCTAAGCAGCTTTGCTCATCTGTACTCTAAAGTTCTATTCAAATGAATGGAGGCTGCCATGCAAGAATGACCTCCTCCCCATTCTACATGGGGAATAGAAAAGTCTATGTGCAGAGCAGAGATTTCGAAAAAGAGGTTTCCCTTGCAAGGTACTCTTGGTTTATTGTAATAGGAGGTCTAAGTATAGTCAAGCACATCATTTAGCTGCATAGAGACTTTTGGAGGTCTGTTTTCAAATTAAAGGGGTTTTGCCATGATGTAATGTTGACGTGGGATCCTCCAAAATGGGTATTTAATCACTTTTCTAAATATATGTCATTAACAAAAGTGAAGCCTGTGAAAGCTACAGCATTTCTCAGCCCCCCTTAGTTACCTGAAAGTTTGCTTTAGACACGACCAGAGGAGCTGACAGGAACTGATCTGGCCGCGCTTGCGTGAAACACTTCTTATCTGATGACAGGGAAAATCAATGAGCTTTCAAGGGACTGGGGAGAAAGTGCAGTGTATGAGTCTGTGTCTGCTGTATAGATAATCCACTGTTGTAATGTCATTATTTGAGAAAACTTTTGAGACACTCCCTTCTTCCTCACTATCTGCTCACCCCCTCCCTCTCACCCCGTTCATGACTCAGCATGATTTGTTAATATTCTCCTCTGTTCTAATAAGGAGGTAACAAACTCTTTTCCTGGCAAAACCCCTTTAAGTGTCCGTTAGGTGGGACTCACACCTATCATAGATTTATAGCATATCTTATTGATATACCTTAATGTCTGAGATGGGAGCAGCCCTTTAAATCAGAAGTGTCAGAAGAACAATATAGTAATAATATACCAATATGATAGCTCTATTATGGCTCTTCTCTGAGTGTATGAGCCTTTGAACAGGAAACATTTGCCCTCGAACGTACCTTCTTTTGGACTCCCAGCATCATATTTTCAATGCTACAATAAGGGGTCAACAAAGAAATCTTTTAATACTATCCTAACTATTGTATTCGTGCATTTCAGTCAATGGTTCTTTTCCTCCATGTAATTTTGCTTCCTAAATTTATTTCAATTTGCAATACTCACAATTTTTCAGAAAAGGTTGGGTTTCTTATGCACATGATTCTCATAAGAACATGGTATGTTACCAACTGAACCGTAAAATAAGATTTATTTACTTTACTGCATGTATTGAGGCTACCATCTGAGTCACCATCTGAAGTTAAGGTCATGCATGTAGCTATATTAAGCCCAAACACTCAAGACGTTCAAGGGTGGAAACACATTTTCCAAATAACTTGCAACAAATCCTTGATTTGGATATAGACTTTGTATAAAAACCCACAGCTCTTTTACTGTTGACATTTACTTTCTCTGCATTAATGCTAATGCAAGCTCATGTCCTCTACACCACCATCATTATTCATCCTTCCTTTGTTTACTTGTTCTTACTTTTCTTGTCTTGTCATTTACACAGTATCATTACTTTAATTAGCACATGTGAGCTGGGACTGGGCCATTTGCTGTATCGCTCACTTTTGTTTTGCCCTTGTGGGAGAAAGAGAACAGAGAAACGAATTGCAATTTTTTTTCCCTATGATTTAGTAATAAAATATCTTGCAGGTCTGAAACACATATCAATAATAAAAAAATAACTAAGTACAGAACACTATAATGTAATGCAATACCTCAAAGTCATGACATTGACCCTCTTAACTTGTTCAGCTCTTGCCGTGTTCCAGTAAATTGCAAATCAGGAGTAACTGGAGCCCCATTAGACATAATCAGAGAAGAAAGGCATGTTCTTTTTTGCTATATTGTACTTTCGTACACACTTAATGAAATCATTAAAATGTGAATTCGGATGCAACGAAAATATAAAACTTAAATCCAGCTAAAGGATTTCAGATGGCGTTAATTATTCGAGATAGGCTTCTGCTACCCATCCAGTGATGAGCAATGTGGAAATAATTTGGACATGCAAATTAGAAATGGGACTTTTCCATAGTGGACTTATTAGCTCACTGTGAATAACGAGATGCAAATATGCTAATGAGCAGATAAAATGATAACACGCTGTCACTATGGAAGCTTTTATTTTCTGCTGTAATTATGGATTTTAGGTGTTTGAGAAATGTTTAAAAAGCTTGAACACAAAGGGACACATTCCTGGAAATTGTTGGAGTTGGTGTAGATATGAATTGAAAATTGTGCAAGCTTTCTTATAATCTACCAATTTTCAGTATGTGGGTTGGATGTAATTTGTCCTTGGATCTTGTAAGCATGCATCAACATAGCATCGTTTTGTGCATTCAGTATATTCACTTTCAGTATATTTTTTGCTTACAAAAAATAATTTATGCTCTCCCATGTGAGAAGGTGTTTTTTCTCAAGAAAAGTACAGTTTTTGTAAGTACTGTAGATTCAACATTTTTTGAGGAATTAGATTTTTAGATAGAGATAGATTTGTGGGCCTATCTCTGCACGGATGGAACATGGTCTTCTTTTGGTATCACTTTTCCAATAACAGCAGATCTACAAAACAGCTGATGTTCCAAGGATCTTACACTGTACAGCAACTTTGGGCCACAAGTATGAAAACTGTCTAGGTCTAAAATTCACTTTGTTGCCCATAGCAACCACTCAGAGCTTCCCTCTCATTTCATATAGTGCTCTGGAAAAATGAGAGGAGAGCTCTGAGTGGTTGCTATGGGCAACAAAGAGAGTTTTAGACCTAGACAGTTTTCATACATGTGGCCCTTAAAGTGATACAAAAAGAAAATGTAGTCTGCTCACCCAAACTTTGATGATATTGTAAATCACTTGTGCATGGATGCACAGACCGATCTGAAAACACGACTTTCTTCCAAAATATAAAGGAAAAGTTGCAGCAAGTATTGAAAGAAGAAATTCAATAACAAAACTTCCATAACTTTTTATTGACAGTCCGTAAAAAAGTTAAAATTGCATGACAAATAAATTCACTAACGTGTTTCAGAGGACCTCCTCCTTATTCGTAGTATGATCTACATAAAAGATGGACAGTCTCTTTATACAGAACTTCATGGATCACATGATGCAAAAACAATCAAAGATAATACATGTGCCACTGGGATACTAAAAAAAAATCAACCAGCTTCATATGAAGCAGAGAGTATATGATGTGGTGCATAGGCAAACCAATAGTAATACAAAGATCATGTGGGGACATTCCAACATTTCACTCTGATTGGTCAAGTACCAAGTGGGTAGTCAGTGTTGGACTGGAGTGCCTGGGGCCCACCAATAGAGCTGATTCTTTGTGCCCACCAGTGGATTTGACTCTTGGGGCTCACCAGTGGAGATGACTCTTGGGGCCTACCTGTGAAGTTGATTTTTGGGGCCCACCCTACATCTATTGTACATGACTCTACATTGCTTTCTTCATCTCCTTTTCTGCATTTTTCTCTGTAAAGCAATCTTAGGCCTTCCATGTCCAAGAGGCCACCATGAATAGGGACCCAGAGGATGCTTTCTCTGCTCACTTATGGGCCAGTCCGAGCCTGATGGTAGTGCCTTATGACTGGTTTTTTTTTATCATATGATCTTGGTTTCAGCCAACTAGTTTAGCTTCAGTACAGCTCAGCATGTGCTGACGTGGTCTTTGTATTACTATTGGTTTGTCTGTGCACTCTATCATACACTCTCTGCTTCATATGAAACTAGTTTGATTTTGATTTGTATTCTATTGGCAAATGTCTTATCATTGGTTATTTATACATAATGTGACCCATGAAATAGTATAAAGAGTCTGTTAGTCTTTCATGCAAATAACACTACGAAAAAGGAGGAGGTCTTCTGAAATGTGTTAGTGGATTTATTGTCATGCGATTAAAGTCTATTTTTGGAATGTCAATTAAAATTATGCCTTTTTTAATTGAATTTCCTTGTTCATTGGTAGCTGGAACTGTTCCTTTATAGCCACTTAAAGTGAGGTTTCCACATTATGGTCACATTGAACCTATACAGTGGTATCACTTTGAAATCATTGACAATGACATGTCCATACACCAATCAAGGCTAGCAACTATTGATATGCATACCAAATATCTGCTTGTGAAAAAAAAAAAAAACAGTGACCAAAAAAACAATGTAATATGCATTTTTTTCTACAGCTTTCATTGTTCTCTATAACCCTCCCAAACATCAGTCAATGCTCCTATCAATCCCTGCAGAAGGAGATGCATTCAGGAATGGAAATAGAAGGCAAAGAGGCCATTGAACTAAACATGGCCCCCAAACTATATTGAAGCTACCTTATCTGATGGCTTTCACTATTTTCTATGCCCCTTTAAATCATCAGCAATTCTAATGATGCTATCACTTCTTGCAGTGAGGGGTCCATTCTGGGACAGTAGAAACCAAAGAGGCCATTGAACCAAATATAACCCCCAAAGCATAATGTAGACATTTTATAGGATGCCAAATAGAAACACTATATCACTGGTCTCTAATTACAAATCGTGTAGACATTGCTTAAAGGAAAGGCATGTTCCCAGGGTGCTTGTTGCTAAGTGAGACACTACAAAGCTACAGGTCACTGGGTAAAGTAAAGCCCATGTACAACTATGTCCCGAAATCAGATATTGATCAAATATCAGATATAGTTCAAATGGCAAAAAGTAAAAAAAAAATTCAAGTATGTATATGAAGTCCAATACAATTCATACTACTGTAGTGCCACCAATAGTTAGCAAACCTACTCATTAAAATCTCTTGAAACATGGTTATGGACATTGTACAAACCCGACACACACATCTACAGGCAGCTGTTTCACATTTAGAGAGTAGCTTTATTTCAATCACTCATCAAACACAAAAAATACGATATACTAGGAAGTAGTAAAGGCTGGGCAACAGTTCAATCAGGATCAGATGCAGGGATTGAAGAACAAGAGCATAAAATACAACAACCTCATATTATACAATATACACTGCACTATACCGTCATTATGATAAACCTACATGTCATCCAAAAAGCAACAAGGTTTGGGAGAGCAGGAAAAAAGGGAAAAGCAAGAACCACAAGCCAGAAGCATTATAGAAGAACACTAATAAGGAGCTGTGTTTTTGCTTGTTGGAGCACCTGCATTATGAACAGGGTGCCCCAAGTTCAAATGTCACAAAACCGCTGTTCATATCTCTTATTGGCACAGAGCAGGGTACTTATTGGCTGGTGGGAAGCCTTTGATGGAACTCTTGGATGGTACCAGTTCTACTTATTGAGAGCCAGCTGTCAGAGTCTTACAGGCAATGCTTCCTGGGAAAACAGTATGCAAAACATTTATCCTCCAGAACATAGAAAACTTTCCCTGTAGTGCCACCTATAACTAGCTGCCTTACTAGCCCATTAAAACTTCACAGGTATCCCCCCATCCCACCAGTGCCCTGCTCTATACTGACTGGCAAGAACCCTAAAACAGTGGTATGCACAGAGGGGAGACTCTGGTTTGGTTAATATTTCTAATAATTGTTCTTGGTTCTTAAATGGGTAGAAAATTTATTTTGAAGGGCGATAATAATAAGTAGCATAATAAAGACAGTGTTCTTTCTTCTAAATGAGAGCTAATTTGTATACTTTTCCCAGCACGCATTGCATTTACTTATTGTCTGACTCCCTGATAAAGCTGGTGCTTCAGTAACATAGAGAGGAGCAAAAATACTGGTGAACCATCCACACATCTTTTATACATGAGTAAGGTGACTGATAGTATTAGAATTGCACATAGATAGGGCTGCTATAGGATGCCAGTCACACGACCACATGTGGTGCACCAGGGTGGCCCATAGCCCACTGGTGACACCTGTATTACTTGATCGAGAAGACGCAGTATTTTCCAAAATCTCTTGATATGTAAAAGAAAAAAAGGCATTCTAGTACCGTGGTAGCTCAGTGGTCAGCAATGTTACCTTGCAGCATTGGCTTTATGCATTTGAATCCAATCAAGGATAATATTTGCATGGAGTTTGCATGTCCTTCCTGTGTTTTCACATTCCAAAAAACTTGTACCAATGGATGAATTTTGAATTCAAACTGAGCCCCACTGGGTATAAAGACCAATATGAATGATGACAATCACTGTATGGTGCTGCAGAATATGTTGCCACTATGATAAGAGTTTGTGCTCTCTGTCCATGTTACTACTGTATATTTTGCAGCAATGCGTAGTTCTAGCTCTCGGTAAAGCTTTTTGGTACTAACTGTGCCCGTAATGAATGTGCATTGCTCTCCATGTTGCTCACTTGTAGTCGTTTCTCATTAGTAGTACAAGACATGGTAAGGTCGGTTTAAGGGCGCTTCGCCACTGCACAGTGCAAATACCAGTAGGAAATCCCAACCGGTATGTGCAGAGTTTTCGGGCCGTGCACACGGGGCGGCTTTTCTCTGCTGTTTGCGGAGAAAAGCCCTCCCATTGACATGTTCATATTCTGGCCAAAAACCGGGAGGAAGAATGAACATGTTCAGTGTTTTTCAGACCGATGGCGTGGGTTTTCCGTAGACATCCATTTTAAAGTTTTTCAGCTAGTTTACAGACGGTTTTCAAAACCAAAAACCATCTGTAAAACTGGCTGAAAACCTTTGCCATGGGGAAAAGGCCACGAATAAGACTTGTTAGCTGTTTTAATATAAATTGTTGTCTTATTGTTGTATTATTTTACATGTATTATTATATACAGTATCAGATACACAAAGTAGCAAATTCCCAAATGCCAAGTTGATTCTTGTTATATGCTTTCTGAAGAGTTGAACTTTTGTGTTGATCAATATATAATCACTTTGTTTTTCTGTTATGATTTATATTCCTTTAAATTTACCAATAACGTACATTAAAAGAAGCTATCCATCTTAATCTCCACAAAACATCCCTGATAGCGTCTGCTTTTCTATCAATTCTCTCACAATGCTTAAATTCCAACTCTGAGCCACTTCTCTCTTACAGAAACATGTATACTCACCTGGGCATTGGCAGGAACAGAAAGGTCAAATTGCTTATTTGTTCAGGCTGTAAACAGTAAGCAGAATGTACACTGTACTGAAGAATCACGAATCTTAACCACTTGGCTTTATTGAAAAGTGAATAAACAGTGGAAAAGGCGCATTGAACAAACCAGAGATAGAATTGGACATATTTATCATATAGTAGTAAAAAATGAAATAAAATACAGTAGAAGAAGAAGACTGAGAAGAGCCACATGTCAATAGCATGAATGATTGATGGCTCAGGTCTGATGAGTGCAGACCGTTTTCTGTTTGCTCAATTATAACTATTTTCTACTTTCTCAATTATATTTCAGTGTTAGCTTGTATTTTCTAATGCTTATCTAGCACAAACAAATTCAGCCATGCTGTACATAGATTGTCACCACTCACATCATTCCCTATACCCAATGGTGTGCACAATTTAAATTCTCTTTTACAAGCAAACACTATAGTCAGTTTATGGTATAATTTTTAAAATGAGTAAGTGAAACATATTTATTTTTGAGGAAAATGAAAAAAAAAATCATTGCAGGTGTTGTCATTGCTTTTAATTGGACCCTGGGTGCAGTGCTGCAAAGCAAAAGTGAAAATCACTGATCGACTATGCTTCCCATCATGAACCGCAATTATAAATGTATAACAGTAGCCCACCAGGGAAGTCCATTCAAATTGCAGACCCTGTTCTTATTTAATAGGTTTGAGAAATGTACCGGAATATAATTTTGATGTTCTTAGGGCTCAAATCTCCATTTTTTAACACACGCAACTCACATTCCATGAAATAATGACATTGTGGCTGCTAGCAGTCACCACTATGGGGAGCTCTATCATTCAGATTTGTACAGTATGACTCTATTGGGAAACAGGTGAAGCAGTTCAATGCCAGACCTCCTCTTATCACATGTTCAACATTCTGTTTTGTATTGAAGACAGTACTCTAGACTAGATAAAAAGTGATTCTAGATTAATCAAATTAAATTGAAGCATTCCAAAAATGACTAGTGGTTGCAGTTTCAGCTATTAAATGTCTCTTGATATATTGAAGTTGCAGAATATACCAGTCAAGCATTCTCAGTGATGCCATAGGGTTTTTCATTTTTCTTCACTGTAATGGTCTAAACCTTGAATATGCTGCTGGTTACCAGTATGGGGCCACTGATTTGCTGTCACTCTCTGGACTTCAGGATGGGAATCAGGAAGAACAGCCCTATAGGCGCAGAATTGGTGGGGGTTTAGATGATAATGGATATGTTTGTACGACATTTTTAGGCATTTGTAGCTTTTTACCTCTAGGATGAAAAAGGGAACATCTACATGTTGCACATGAGGATTTAGCTGCAAAATCACTGAATTTAAAGCAAATTTGTGGTGAGATATGCAGTGAACATTTTCCATAGACTCAGCGTTTTTGTAAAGCCTCAGAATACTAATTTAAAGAGAATGGTCCACCAACAACATTCATTACTGATAGCAAGATAGGTGATAAAAGTATGATCTATGGGGTTCGTCTGCTAACAAGTACATGGTCATGAATACCCATTTGAAAGGAGCAGTGTTGAGCATGTGCACTGGTGCTCTGTTCAACTCTGTGGGATTCCCAAACTTGTCTTCTTTACGTAGTCTCATAGCTGGTCCATTTAACTGGAAACCTGGAACTTCATACTTGTGATCATTGAGGGTCCCAGCAGTTGACTCTCCAGTGATCATACATCTATCACCTATTAGGCAGATTGGTGTTAAATGTTATTTCTGGTCCAGTCACTTTAAAGGCCAGAAAAGCCTACCAACCTCAGTGATCAATGGTGTAGTGATATTGAATCCTGAGTCTCAACTCTCCGTATACTATCCCCCTGAAGTAGAGCATTCAGTCCCAAAAAGTGACACCACCACACTCTCTCTCAATATACTTGTATTACCCTAGTTACAACATAACTCAATATCTCACCCAATAGGGGACATATCCTGAAGTAACAATAGCAAAAGTGAAAACTCCTAAAAGGAAGATTAAATGGCCAATTTTGATGTTTTTTCTACTGAAATGACCCAGTTTTATCAACCAAGCCACAAATTTCCGTGAATCCGGTCTCGTGGTTGGCACATGAGTGTCTTAGTGGGATCCATGGCGTACATCAGGAACCACCCTCCATATAATATACCTAATGGGACGTGAGCATTGCCTCTTTCTTTATCAATGAATTGTTGTTTGGATATCAAGCTCTAGGCACCCTTTGTGATTTAAGTCCCCTGATGAACCTACACCATCAGTGGGGGAAACGCGTTGGGATTTTTGTTATATGGGGATATTGTTTGTCTACATGTAGTATTTGGTGAGTTGGGTATTTCTGTGCTGTATATTTGTCTTGTATTAGCACTCGTTGTTTTCATGGCAGTTTATGACTTATTGATATCTGTACATGCATAGGGTCTGCCATGTTAGGGACGCATAGGGTTTAGTTATCTAGGGTTGCGGGGTCGCCCTTTTTCAGGGCGGTTGCTCCGTTCTTTCCTCTCAGTATGAGGAGGTAGGAATTAATAGGGTTTTCTAGGGTGTATTATCCTTGTACACTTTTTAGTCTGCTATATATTAAAAGTTATATTTTATCGTATAGTTAATGTATTTTTGCCTGAAGGTATTGTAAGTTCTTTGTAGTTTAAGAATATCACTTATCAAGATCAACTGTTAACAGTAGGAATGTTATGTAACATAATGCATATGACCCTATGGGTGCATAACTGTTGTAGTGTGAAAACTAAATTTTGCTCTTAGATGATCTATTTCAAATACAGAGAAAGACAATTTCGAGACAAATAAATTTTGGAATGTAATCTGTTAATTTGTTTGTTCCCCAGCTATCTCAGATATACAGTATATAAATTACATTACACAAAACACTGCAAAAGTTCACATTAATTTTACCACGGAAGATTTAAATTTTCATCCAAGTCTCAAAAATTAATAACTCAGAGAATAGAGATTTGATGAAGTCATATATTCCAAAATAATGAATCATGATATGTGGGTTTATAGCATGCAGATGCTCTTGTACAATCAGGCTAATTAGAAATACATAAAATCTGCCACAAGTTATAAGAAAAAATATAGGACTTAAATTGACAAAGTATTCACGTTGGAGTAATGGTCTTTGCTCCTTGAAACCATCTTTCTTTTCCTTCACATCTGAATAAATTATGATAGAGTTGAATGGATTACACTGCTGAAGTGTCTATGTTATCAAGCATGAAAAATAGTTTAAAGGGGTATTCCACAAATTACAGCCATAGCATCCATATGAGACAAAGGTCTGCTAGATAGGGATCCAACCTTAGGAACCCCTATAAAGAAGGTGGACTTTTCCACTTCTCCTTCTCAAACCCAATCAGTGGACCCACAAGAGGAAGAAACATGCACATGGCTTTTTACATCAAACTTAAAGGGATTTTCTCAACTTAGACATACAGTATATGGCATATCAATAGGATATGCCATGAATGCTTTAGAAATACCCACTTCTGGGAACCACAACTGTCAGACATTTATGCCATAGATGTCTGGAATGGGGCAATCCCATTAAAACTCTGCTGTTTCCATAACTCCCATAGATTTAAATGAAGGAGGCCATTTGCAATGCTGCAAAAGCTCTATTATCTGGACAAGAAATGATGTGGAAGAATTTAGAGGATGGATTTAATTAGTTCATATGAAAATATTAGATGACTTATTAAAGGCACCAATCACCAAACAAAAGCTGATAATCTCTTTGTAATCTTCTGCCACTTGTAGACTGTTCATGGTCCCCAGCGGTCTCTACATTGGCTGGAGGTGTGACATTTTGTACCAACATATGGCTACTACAGATATCACTCTCCACAGCAGTAATCTCAATGAGAATGGCACATGTTGTTTATGGTTAGTAATTGGCCTAGTGTGGTCAAGTATGGTACACAATGTCACCGTCCAACCTTGTGTAAACAGGGACCAGTGAGGACTATACAGCAAGGGTTTTAAAAGTGATTATTATTTTTTTCTGTAAACAAAGGAAAAATTTTATGTTTTATAAAGCCTCTTTAACATAGGATAGAAAAAATTCTTGTGGCCTCTTTTTTACCTAAGGAGACAATTGAAACAGTTGTGGGTCTTTCGAGTTGTGTCTATATATTTTTAAAGTGATGTAATAACTTTTTTGGCTTTTACTTTATTTCCATTGCCCGACTCTTTGCTCAGGAGCTGGTGTTTTCAATTTTCATCAAGAAGAAATTCTAGGATAACGGAAATTCTGTCAGTTGTTAGCCACACACTTTGCTATTCTGCTTTACTCTTATTCTTTGCTAAACTTGGAGGAAGTTCTTTATATTCTTTATACACTTACATATTAATTATTCTCTTTTTTAATTTGAGAATGTAGCTATAATAACTCTCTGTGTATCTACAGTGAGTTGCAAAAGTATTTTTAACCCTAGACCTGTTCCTCATTTTTAAATGTTCCAGCCAGAAACTTAAATATATTTTTATTGATATTTCATGTGATAGAGCAACACAAAGAAGCAAGTATTTGTGAAGTGTAAAGAAAATGATATGTGCTTTTCCAAACTTTTGCAAATTAAAAAAACTAAAATGTGTGCTGTGCACATGTATTTGACCTCCTATACTCTGATACCCATTAATAAAATCCACTGTGACCAATTGTCTTTAGACATCACCTGATTAGTAAAACTAATATACCTATATGTAATTTTTTTCTTAGTATAACAACCGCAGTTTTGTGCAGGCCTCAGAGGTTTTTAGAGAACATTAGTGAAGGAACACATCAGACAGCTCAGGGATAAAGTTGTGGCAAAGTGTATTGTAGGGTTAGGTTTTAAAAAAAATAGCCCAAGCTCTGAACATCTCACGGAGCACTGTTCAATCCCTCATTCATAAATGGAAGGAGTATGGCACAACTACTAATATACCAAGATATGGCCATTTACCAAAAAATGACAGCCCAGACAAAGAGAGCACTAAATAGAGAAGCAGCTGCAGAGATCCACAAATCAGGTGGAATATCTGCCTAGAGGACAACTATTAGTTGTGTACGCCACAAATTTGGTCTTTATGGAAAAATGTCAAGAAGAAAGTCCTTTTTGAAAGCAAGCCATCGGAAGTCCAGGTTGCATTTTGCAAAAAGCTTGGTCAGATGAGACCAAAAGTTAACTGTTTGGCCGAAATGCCAAACACCATATGTGGAGAAAATCCAACACTGCACATCACCCTGTACACAACATCCCCACCATGAAACATGGTAGTTGTTGGGGGGGAGGTTTTGCATCAGCAGGGACTGGGAAGCTGCTGAAGGCAGCAACAGACTTGAGACTGAGGCGTAGGTCCACCTTCCAGCAGGGCAACAACCCTAAACATACAGCCAAGGCTACAATGGAATGGTTTAAATCAAAGGATATTCATGTTTTAAAATGTTCCACTTAAATGAGAGACCGAAATTCCAGTGAGAATCTGTGGCAGAACTTGAAAATTGCTGTACATAAATATTTGCCACCAATCTGAATGATCTAGAATAATTTTGCCACAAAAAAAATGGGCAAAGTATACACTCAGGGGCAATAAATACTGAATACACTACACTTTTCAGTTTTTAATTTGAAAAATATGGTAAAAAGAATGTATCATTTTCTTTACACTTCACAAATGCTTGCTATTTTGTGTTGTTCTATCAAATAAAGTATAAATAAAATATAATTAAGTTTTTGGCTATAACATTTAAAAATGAGGAATAGTTCAATGAGTACGAATCCTTTTGCAATCCACTGATTATATTACCTTTTTGACCCACTTAGACTATTTTTGCGGTTTCACAGTATATTTTATGGTATGGTGAATGACAGCACACCATAGCTGTGTCAGGACACTAGAAGCCATACGCTCCTTTTTCTCATGGAATTTTAGACCACAATTTCTGTAGCCTACCAATCATTGTCCCCTGAGGAGGTTCGGGTAGGCGCCGAAACATGGGACTTCAGTAAAGTAAGGCTTATTTTTCTTACCCTATGCTATATTTAAAATGCTGAGGGCAATCTAGGGTGAGTTACACCAGGGTCAGGTTCCAGTCGGGGCCGTCTTTATCAGGACGTGTATAATTCCTGTAAATTAGGATACATCTTGAGGGCTATTAGGGTCAGAGCGATCCCTCAATACTTTAATTTTTGGTTACCTTAACATCCTGTTTCCCCTGGGTAAGTGTTTTCACTGCGGCTTACTTACTATATATAATTCCTTTTTAGCGCTGTCTGGTACACTAGAAATATTTTAATTCAGTCTAAATAAAAGTTATATTTTAATTTTATTTAGTGTGCCCTTCCACGATGATAGAGTGTATATAGTATGGTGAATGACACCATTAGAAAGTACATAATGTCCCGCAAAATAAAAGTTCTTATTTATCAAGATAAGTTAAGAAATAAAAAAGATATGGTTCTTGGAAGGCGGGGAGGACAAACGAATGTGTCAACCAAAAAAATGCAAGGTCCTTCAGACGTTAAAGACATTTAAATTATGATTTGTTATCTTTAGAATGTTTTAGTTGTATAAAAAAAACTGTGAATAAATCCCATTTCATCTAACTTGGTTTTTGGAAGCCAAGTTGTAGACATGTCAATTTTAGTTTTCCCAACAGTATGAATCCACACTTGCAGTAAATGTTCACTTTACAGAGCTGAAATCTTAGGAATTATCAAAATAGTCCTTAATTCACACAGTATTCAGTATATGTGTCCATAATTGACGATGTACTCATGACATATACAGATGTAGCAATCTTTATCTTGACAACATGTCCATGTGTTATGAATGGCAGGAATTTTCCTATCATTTCTTTGTTTCTCAAATATTAAAAATGAGACAGATGTGCTGCAGCTACCTCAGATTACTTTCAGGGCAGATTAGCTGACCATGCTGTGCAGTTTTGGCTCTATAGAGTGGAGTTTCTCATTGCTAGCCAATCTAAAAATGTCCCTGGGTTTCTCAGGATGGTGTGGATTGTCTGTTCTGAGAGGTCGTATCTACTTACTATTTTATATCCATTTAATGATCCGCCAGACATCATGCCTCTTTCTTACCCTCAACATGCCCTTTGACCCTGGTGGCTGTAGTGCTGTAGCTGTTCAAGCGTTTTCCATGCCTTTCAGCATGGCAATAGTTAAGCATTTGGCCTGAGTTATCTGAAGTGCAAGTTGGGGTCTTGCTCTGTGTCTCTGGCTGTCTGTATTCCTTGTCCGTGTCCCTCCTGATCCAAGTCTGCAATTCTTCTAGTGTTCCTCCTGGTCCAACTCTGCAGTTCATCTGGTGTTTCTCCTGGTCCAAGCATACAGTTCCTCTGGTGTTCCTCCTGTTCCAAGTCTGCAGTACCTATGGTGTTCCTCCTGGTCCAAGTCTGCAGTTCCTCTGGTGTTTCTCCTGGTCCAAGACTGCAGTTCCTCTGGTGTTTCTCCTGGTCCAAGTCTGCTCAATGGTTTGTTTGAACTTTTTACCCCTCATGTCCACCCCTCCCCATAATACATTTCATGGACTATTGCCATTTTTTGTATATCTTGCATTTTCCATCAATAAAGTCCTTGTTAAAATGTTACAGTTTACTTATCTGATTACTTGAATACCTTGTTCTGTGTGGTCTTGTCTTGTAAAGTTAGTCGTAGATAGTTTGTTTATGACTGGGGGATATGTATAACTCAGTGTTTGCTGTGTCTAGTCTGAGACCTGGTGTCCTCTTGCTTGTGTCAGGATTATTTGTAGTTTAGGAATATCTTTGGGGACAATGAGAGTCAATGGTGTCTGGTGCTACGGATAACGTTAGGGTTTGGTTTAGGAAAAACTTCAGGGTAGTTTTTTAGGGTCAGTTCTTGTTACCCTTCTTCTGAATTCAAAGCTATTTGTGTTTCCGTTCTCTTCATCATTTTCCCTTTTCCCTTAAAGCCCCTCCCAAAGTGAGAAATCTCTTATGATAAAATTTTTAATACAGCTTTGTATAGTTGCGCCTTATCGGGACCCAGAAAAAGTGACGCTCGAGGATAAAATTTTTCCCACCTTTTACCGATCGTCTTGGTTTCCCCCTCCTGCATAAATTTTAAAATAAAACACTCAACAAGCTACCCCAAGAAAATGGGGGACCCAAAATGAATGTGCATGGGCCAACTTGTTCCTTGCGCCACAAAAAAAGAGTGTCTTTTTGGGAAACCCCAAAAATACAGTAAAAACTCAATTAGATAGTGATAAATGAGAACTACAAACTGTAGTTGCAATATTTTGGCCTCTTATGGATATTATTTAGGAATAGCAAAGCTTAAAATTAACATTTCCCATCTGTTTTCCAAGCAAGTTTAGGCTTCCACTTGTAGAGACTGTAGGCGGTTCTACAGCAGTGACTGACATCTCAGCTCTACTAGCTCCTAGTACTTGCTGTGCCAGTCAAGGGCATTGTGTGGAGGAAATAAATGTGGGGCATACTGTATTTGTTTTGAGAACTGTCAAGACTATGATGAGCGATTGGTCAAAATTTTCCTTATGAGTCGATAGTCGATACGTAAAAAAACTGACGATAGTCGATACAGATTTCGCCCATGACCCTTTAAAATCATGGGGGAGCAACAACCTTCATTTTACACCCCAAAAAAAGGGGAGAAGCGGAATTCTCCACAACAGGAAAATGGATATGTGTACATCTTGGCAACACAATTAGGCAACAAAAGTCATAGAAAAAAAACCCAGACATTCACTATCCCTGTCTTGTCCACAGCATGACCCTTAAACCGCTGACCCACAAATTAAAAAAGCCAGAAAGGCAGTAAAAATTTTTGAACCATCATTTTTAGTTGAAAATGGACATTGACTATTCCTTTCCTGGAACGCAGCATGACCTTAAACCGTTACCCCAATTTAAAAATACAGAAAAAGGACCTTTGCACCCCTGACAACAGCGTGTTTACTATCAAAGAGTAAAAACAATTTGCATACAAAAGGGCTTAGAGAAACAGATGCAAGGCGCAAAAAGAGGGATTTAAAATTTAATGTAAGAGGGCGTTTCCAAAAATTTGGGTTTTCACCTCGCCGAATTTCCAAACAAAAAAACTTTGGTCCGAATTTTCTTTTGGACAAAACACGTTAAAAAAAACTATTTTTTCCCGGGTGCATAGGCCGCAGGGGCTGGGAGCGTTGTGCCCTGCTTTAAAAATCAGAAGGATTGGGGTTTTGGGCTTCATACAAATGTTGTGTTTTAAATGACACGCACATGACTCCCCCCGCTCTTAGAATCGCTTCACTCTAAAATTCCCGGGCACTTAAGGGGGCAAAACTGACCAAAAAAATAAGGGGGGAATTTTTCCTGATAAATCAGGCAGCGACGGGGGGAAAAAACAAGTGAGTGCTCGGGTGGCAAATCAGTGGCAGAGTGTGGAGGTGACGCGGCAGCCACGGGCAGCATGGGGGTCGGGACAGTGGCAAAACGAATTTTTGGAGGGGAAAAAACAGGAGTAGGCCACAGAGTGGCACAATACACTTTGTGGGTCACGGCAGCAACCAAGCGCAGCATAGGTAAACCCATGGAAAAAAATTACTTTTGGAGGGGGCAAAACTAGTGGGCCCCAAAGGGTGGCACAATGACGAGAGGGAGGTGACGTGGCAGCAGCATGAGGTCGACAGGGCAAAATGACTTTTCTGGGTGGAAAAAAAAGGAGTAGGCCACAGAATGGCAAAATGACAGAGAGTGGAGGGACGGGCAGGGCAACAGAAAGGGGTCAAGAGGGCACAATAAATTTTCTGGGGGGAAAAAAAGGGAGTAGGCCCAGAGGGGCACAATGACACATGTGGAGGAACGGCAGCAGGCATGAGGTCAGACAGTGGCACAGATTCTGGAGGTGGCAAAACGGGTAGTAGGCCCAGGTGACAAGACAGAGGTGGAGGTGATGGCGGTGGAAAAGCACAGGGTCAGACATGGCAAAAATAAAATTGGAGGTGGAAAAAAACCCTTGATAGGCCCCGAGTGGCAAAATTTGACAGGATGGGGGTGTGGTGGCAGCAGCATGGGTCAGAGGGGGACAATGACATTCGGAGGTGGTAAAAACAAGTAGCCACAGAGGGGCACAATGACAGAGAGTGGGGGGTGAAGGTGGCAGCGATGGGGTCCGTGGCACTCTTTCTGGGGGGTGGCAAAACAGTAGTAGGCCACGAGTGGCACAATGCAGGGGGGATGACGGCACCGCATGGGTCGGGAGGGCCAATGCCCGTGTGGGGGCCGGCGCGCCACAGCGGCATGAGGTCGGGGCAGTGGCAAAATGCTTCGGAGGGGGCAAAAACAAGGGCCACAGGGGGCCAAAAATGAAAAGGGAGGGAGGTGACGGCGGGGGCGGCAAGGTCATCAGGGCACAATGACATTTGGAGGTGGCAAAAAACGGAGTAGGCCACAGAGTGGCCAATGTATAGGGGGAGGGCGGGGGCAGCGTTTTGGGCAGACGGGCAAAATGCATTCTGGGGGTGGAAAAACTAGTGGGCCACAGAGGGGGTACAATGACGAGGTGGGGGTGACGGGGGCGCGCATGAGGTCGGGCAGGGGCACAAAGACTTTTCTGGGGTGGCAAAACTAGAGGCCCGATGGCACAATAAAGGGAAAAGGAGACACAGCAGCACAGCAGAGGTCAGACACTGGCACAAGGACATTCTGGAGGGGAAAAATGGGGGGGGCCACAGGTTGCACTGCAGAGGTGGAGGGATGGCGGCGGAAAAAAAAAGCATGAGGGCGAGAGGGGCACAATGACATAGGGGAAAAGTCACGGCCAGCAAAGCAGCAGCAGCATGGGGTCAAAATGGCACAATGACACGTGTGGAGGGGGGGGCAATACCACCCCTGGAAAGAGGTTTGGGTGGAGAAAACTGTCAGCAGAGTGTGGCATCAGGGCGGTGGGGGCACAAATATGGCGAGGCAGGTATTTATTTAACCCCCAGACTCTTTCTACAGTTTGGGGGAGGCTCTGGCGATGTGTGTGCCCTGGCATTGGTGTGTGGGAAATCCTGGCCGATCAAGCCTGATTTCATCTTGACAAAGGTCAGTCGTTCCCTTTTCCCCCGGGACAAGCGGGTTCTCCTTGGGGTAACGTGCCTCCGCCCCTGAACCCTGCTCTGATGCCACATACGGGCCAGACAGGACAGCTTTTCCACGAAACCCTGGAAGTGCCCCACACATCCAGTTTGGCCGCTTTTAGCCAGCAGATCTTCTAAGGGGGTGGCAGAGTGTGTCCAAGTAGGCCAAAACCTTTGGTTCCGGGCCCTGTCCCGGCCTGCTGCTGTGCGGGCGACTGCCCTCCCCCTTAGGGGGGTTAAAGGGAAGCTGCCATCAGTGACCCCAGACTTGGGTTTCTGTTAGGAGCTGGTACGTTTCCTACCCCCCCACCCCCCCCAGCGCCGGGCAGTATTTACGTGAGCGCTGAAAACCCCCCCGGGTTCGACCTGTAAAGGGAGGGCGCCCCCGCCAAGGGCAGCGGCCAACTGACTGGGGAGGATTTCCCTACGTTTTTGATTTTGTCCCCCCTCTCAATAGCGGGGAAAAAAAGGCCCCATTTTCCCGGTAGCGAGGGCCCCAAATGGGGTGGAGAGTCAGAAAGTCATCCTCGCCCGATGGACTATTGGCTGCCCATACCAGGCAACAGCATGCTGCGGGCCACTGCCAAGTGACTCCGGGGGGTTCCCTGCCCCCAAATCTCCCTGTTACTGCCACGGTGCTTGCGGATCACCTGCCTCGTCTTCCTCATCTCCATCTCCCTCCTCCACGCTCCTGCTCCTCCTTCTTGTCCCCCTTAAGAAAAAATTTCCCAATTTCACCCGACAATGCTTCTGCTCCAAGTCCCCTCCTCCCCTTTTTCAGTCCCCCACCGGAAAATCATGTGGGCCCCGAGATTAGTCGCCAAGTCCCAGCCCCTGCCCGACAGATTTTTCAGCATCGTTCCAGGAATGAAACATGGAAGACGTTATTCACCCGCAGCCTGGCGACTGACAAATAAAGTGGCCTCCTCGAATGGCCCCAAAAACGGCAGGTGTCAGCAGAGCTGCCCCTGGCTGACATCAAATTTTCACAGGGGGGTACCCTGTCCGCCTGGATCATCAAAAAAAATTTTTAAGACCTTTCCCTTTTTCAACAGTCGGTCCAAAATGTGCAGGCTGGAATTCCAACGGGGGGAAACAACGCTATCAAGGGTGTGTTGGGGGGGGCCCTTCGCCGCTAAAAGAAGGGTGTCCGGGGTTTTTAGGGTGGGATGAAGTGCATGCACAGTTTCCTGGCCATTTTCAGAAAAGTTCTGAAGATCGGTTTGGGAAACTTCAGGAAAATTTTTTACAACCCCCCACTAAGAAGCTGGTAAACCCCTTTGGTTAAAAGCGCTCCACAAATGGGGAGGAAAAAAATTTTCTTGTATTGGGGTTTAAAACTCTGTGTATTTTACTGAAAATAAAAGCACAAAAAGGTTAAAAACCTTGATATAATTTGCTACGAATTTCTTTTTGGGCGGGGAAAAACAAAGTTTCTTTTACGAGTACAAACGCAAAACAACGCTTAATTTAAACCCCTTTGGGTGTAAATTGCGCAAAATAATTGAGAACCAAAAACAAGAGCTTTGTAGCGTGTTACAATGGCGTGTTTTCTACGCTCAAACAAAAGGAAAACTTGTAATTTAAACTTTGCTTGTGAATTATCTACGGAAAAATGGCTTTTTTGGCGGGGAAATAAAAGTTTTCTTTTAGTACCAAAAGCAGCAGAACAACGCTTAATTAACCCCTGATTAAATTCGCAAAAAAAAAGAGCAACCCCCAAAACTAAGAGCTTTGTAGCTGTTACAATGGCGTTTTTTCTCCTACACAACAAGAGGGAAAACTTTTAAAAATTTAAACTTTGCTTGTAATTATGCTACAGGAAAAAGGGTTTTTTTGGGTGAAATAAACATTTTCTTTTAGTCACCACAGCAGCGAACAACGCTTTAAATTTAACCCCTGGGTAAATTGCGCAAAAAAAATTGAGAACCAAAACCCGCTTTGTAGGGGTTACAATGGCGTGTTTTTCTACCACACAAAAAAAACCCGAATTAAACCCTTTGTTGGAATTATTCTACAGGAAAAATTCTTTTTTTGGTGGGGAAAATAAACGTTTTTTTTAGTCCCACGCGCAGCCGCTTAATTTTAAACCCCTGGATTAAATTGCGCAAAAGAATTGGCAACCAAAAATACCAGCTTTGTAGCGTGTTTCGGGTTTTTCTACGCACCCCAACCCCCGGGGAAAACTTGTAAAAAAACCTTCCTTTGAATTGCTAAGGAAAAATGTCCTTTTTTTGGGGTAAAAACGTTTTCCCTTTTTTCACCACACCCGCAAAAACGGGTTTAAAAAAACCCCTGATGTAAATTGCGCAAAAAATTGACAACCAAAAACTACGGTTGTTCGTTTACAATTGCGTGTTTTCTACCTCCAACAAGAGGAAAACTTTTTAATTCACCTTCGCTTTGTTATTGCTACAGGGGGGAAAAAAATTTCTTTTTTGGCGGTGAAAAAACTTTTTCTTTTTGTCACCACAAACGCAGAACAACGCTTTAAATTTAACCCCGGTGTAAATTGGCACAAAAGAACTGACAACCAAAAACCACGACTTTTAGATGTTACAATGGCGTGTTTTTTTACCTACACAACAAAGGAAAACTTGTAATTAACCCTTGCTTGTGAATTATGTACAGGGGAAAAAAGTCTTTTTTGGGGGTGAAATAAGTTTTCTTTTATTTTACCACGCAGCAAAACAACCTTATTTAAAACCCCTGGATGTAAAATTTTGCAAAAGAATTGAGCAGCCCAAAAAACAAGTGGTATTTGTTTTTTTAAAAAAAACAGGAACAGGCTTAGATCACCCTTTTGGATATTCAATGTGCTGTGACAGAAGCATTAAAATGTATTGCAGCTGCACTGGGCACAAAATGGGACTTCAATCCAAACCCCACAAAATCAGGAATATAACGTTAAGAGAACAGTCTTAGACAAGAAACACCCCCCAAAATGAGTTCTTTTATATCACTATCATAAGCAGCCGCGGCAGCACCTCCCTAATCAGTACAGTGAAGCGGTATGAGCTCCCATCATCGCGCCCGGACTTTATATCGGGGTGACGTCCCGAACCCGCCGGTTTGATGCTTCATCCTGAATGTCATGCAGGCTTTGCCCTTCTTTCCCCCTGGTTTTTTTGCCCAGTAACGCCATGTCTCGCAGCCTTTTATCAATCAAAAGCACACTTCGTTCACCCGAATACCCCAAAGTTCGACTTCGTTCCGAACCGAAGTTTTCCTGAAATTCTAAACGAATTCCACTTTGTTAGAATCGATTCGCCCATCTCTAATTAATATAGATTACTATGGCGGCCTTCACACCACTGACAACAGGCGTAATTTACTATCAAATATGTATAATACAATATGCGTACAACTGAGCTCTCTGCGCCAAACAGACGCACGGACTTCAATAAAAACTATTTAAAAGTTATAGGGATAAGTTATGCCGGTTTTTGGGAACACTAACATGCAGTGATTGCAATAGAACTGAAAACACAGGGACAATTTCAACTGCTATCAGAGGTCTGCTGGCCAAAAAAGTGGTAAAAAATAATACTTTTTCAATTGAAGATCACAGAACACACTGAGCTGCAAAATATCTTCCTTTCAAATGCCACTCTTCCTGCCTCACCCCCCTCACCCCTGCAGGCGCCGTCTCCCATGGCTGGACACACCAGTAGACATCCTTAAAACTTTCTCTAACTAAATAAGAAGTGAAATTCACTAATTTAACTCTATTCTAAGCTGTAGGTGGATGGATGGTTTCTTGTATTAGAAAAGACTATCTATCAGAGCTGTTAGAACAGCTATTGGTATAAACGCAGAGAGACACGTCCTACTGTGAAGTGTGATAGACAGAGTATGAACTCAAACAGGAAATGCAGCTGCATAGATAAAATGAGGTCACGTGATTTTTGCAGCCAATGAGATCCATACACTGCAAAGTGGTGCTGTTGTACATTCTCCTCACCCCCCTCTATCCTTGGAGCTGATTGGCTGGCCACCAAAATGACAGAAAACACTGAAAATGGCGCGGTAGTAATAGATTATCTGTCAGATTGTCACCTAAAATATCGCGAGATCGGCACTTTCCGATCAGCCTATAAACAGTGCCGATTTCAACTTTTGTCGATAGTATCGCTCATCCCTAGTCAAGACAAGAAGGGTAATTCTTCTACACTCACATCTGTGTATTAACATAGAAAGATAAATGTCAGTTGGTGTCCCTAAATGCACAGCACACGGCTCCTGATCTCCCTCTTGCTGTGCAGTAATTAGCGGGTTTTTCAGTAAAAAAAATAAGATCAAAAGACTGACAAGCAAGTACTGTCCTGCTGATAGGACATAGCAGCGAGTAACATCATTAATTCAGCCAGAAAAAAATGATTGGTAACTTAGAGAAGCTTGTGTGCACATGCAGGAGTTAAGAACTGTTCTGACTCTGAAATGAAGCAAAATCGGGTTGGCAATGTATTCGGTCATAATCTTTATTTACTACTTGTTACATGCTCATCAATTAAATGGGAATACCCATTTAGTTAAGACAAACAAATAACAAGATGGTTGTCGTCAGCCAATCTTTAAAAATATTAACATTTTTCACCAAATGTCTTGCTATCTTATTACATTTTCTATACATAAGACAAGGGAGGTTGAAACAATTTAATATTATGAAACACCATCTGCATATACGGGATTCAAAGGCAGCAGAAGCTTGAAGGGGACCTCAAAGGTGACCTTGGTATGCTTTAGAAATTATAAATGATTGGTGGAGCCCTTTTTAAACCACTGAGCTTCAGACTTGTAGGGTGACATGTCCGAAAATTGGCGTTGCCGCTGATGTTAGATGCATTTAATCAGTGTAAAGTGCGCCTGAAAGTATGATCCTCTCAAAAATCTGCCGTCTGGTATACCTTGCATAGTAAACTAAATGCGGCCAAAAAGCCGCATTGTACAATTGAAGCGCACAGCGTATCATTGCTGGTGTATGTAATGCACCTTTTTACAACGTGTTTTGCCTAGTTTTGGTATATCACAGTTCATTTATATCGAGAATATGGCGTCAAAAGTTTTCTTTGCCAAAAAATACACCAAAAATATGATGCATTCGTAAAAGGACATGTTGCGCGTAGCATTCAAAGATGGACACATTGTACCAAATTGTATCTCACGTTTAGAGGTCCATCAAAATGTTATCTCCTGAAGCAGGTTGTATAGTATTTTCTGATCACCACTAAATATGTCAGATATACGATAAATTTGGACTCTTCTGTCTGAATATACAGAGTATAGAGAGTATATATACAGAATAATGACACACAGCTTAAACCAGATTTAGAACTGCATTTTTATAAGAGCCCAGTAATGTTTTTTATCTGTGTCTAATAAAGTCTGCTCTGGCGTTTACTCTCTATATTTCATGTCTCTTAAGCAGTGTTGTCTGGGATTCTCCACAGAGACATTTTATCAAGCTAGCGAATGGAAGGTCTTGTACACACTGCTGAAATTTAATTTCTTTTCTGGGGATTAGCATTTTTAAGTTTTATCAGATCTGTTTAAGTAGCCGTGACTTTATTACTTGCCTGTCCACATAACCATCTAAATTATGACAATCACACAAAACGGGTGTAATTGTTATAAGGCAGAGTATAATTTACATTAGAATGTGGTAAAATACAGTCAAATGAATGTTAAAAGGCCTGGATTTATTGAAGGTGAATAAGTCACCTGGCTGAAATCTTGATGCCTTCACCTAAAAGTCAGCATTATCTACAAATTATACTGTTACTATACTTTTATAGGAGATTATTATCTACTATTTCTATTGCATATGAACCATATGATGTATAATGTTTGCAAGTAGCCTCATAGCTGGGTTCAAAGAACTATATTTTTACCATATGTTTTGATACCAACACCATGTATTTAATCTATATTATTATAACGTAGTTATATTATTATTCTTTATATGATAAAACTATAGTTCTATAAACCCAGCTATGAGGCTTATTACAAACATTATGTATCATTTAGCTCATATGATATGTATGATACCTATATATACATCCCCATAACTATGACAACACATACAACAAAATAACAAAGAGGTAAGATAAAAATCTATATCCTCATAAAATATCACATACAATAAATTAACAAAAAAATTAGCAAAATATCTATATCCTGACAACTGTTAACAACATATACAATAAAGTTGCAATCAAGGTTAAAAAGAAATCTGTATTCCCATAAACACTGGAGTATACAGTAGCTTTTTTTTTCATTGTCCTAAAATAAAAGTTAAAGAGCTTGCCCCATATTTATATTTTAATTTACCCCTTAATCAGAATAATTTATAAAAAAGGTTCCTAAGTATGTCTAGACATTGTCATGGTGACCTCTTCTTAGAATATTTACCTAATGTGTTCAGAGGCAGTTAACACACATACTGGGTAGCTTAGTTCCCACAACGGTTTCTCTTATTATAAGCACTGAATAAATTAGATCACACATGTCAAACTCAAGGCTTGAGGCCCTCCACATTGTTTTGTGTGGTCCGCAAGAGCCTAGACACGGAACAGGGATGAACAAGGTCTGAAGTTCTGGAAGCAAAAGGGCTGACTCATCTCTCAAGTCCATGCTTGGCTGAGGCGGCGGTGCCAGTCGAGAGTGGGCATCATCTTGGATTTGGTGCAAAACTCTACACTGCTACTATACTCTATACCGCTCTATACTGCTACACCGCTAGTCTACACTGCAACTTACAGGTGGTGGCACAGTCATACCCAAACACCTTAGTCACCCTCCAAGGTAGGAAGCTTTGTGTTAAGGAGGTGGAATAGGCTGGCTATTATACAACCTTAAAGGAAATCTTGGCCTTTTACTACCTATGTGGTGTCCTAAGGCCTTTTGAGGACCACCATAATGCTGATATGGCCCTCGAGAAATTAAGTGGATGTTCTGAGAAGAACACTAGAAGGCGCCATGAGGAGTATGTAACAGTGATAAATTGACGCAGGTTAAGTTTTTTAACAACTCTATTTGAAAAGTTGTTTTAACTTTTTTTTTTCATTTTCTTTCATTTTTTGTTTAAGAAAAAAATAAAAGGGCAAAATGCTTAGTAGTAGTAGTAGTAGTAGTAGTAGTAGTTAAATGTATGTATACACATTGAGGGAACAGTATCAAACATTTGAGATAATGAGAGACTACAATATATACACCCTATTGCTTGAAGAGAGAAAACAGTTTGAGGAAAAATACAGTGCATCCATTATTGCATCAAAAGAGTAAACCTGAATCATGAGTCCAAGCTTGAAAGGTGCCTCCAAACAGTGAATAACACATGAAATATAGAGGAGCCATAATAATAATGTTATATGTAATTGTAAGATAGCCCTTTTAATATGCATCAAAACGGTAATTATAGAAAGTACAACTCATTCTGCAGAAAAGCAGGTAGAGAAAAGGTCCTAAATGCAGGGTTACACCTCACTGAAATAAATGAGTTTTAGAAATCTATGTGATGTCACCTCTTCAGTGCAGGAGTCTAGACGTCCTCTGTTGGATTCACCATTTTATTGTTTTAGAATTGTTAATTGTAGTGTTGAGCGATTGCGTTGGCTATCGAGATCGATCGATAGTCGATAGTCGGCCGCTACGATAAGGTTTTTACGATAGTGAGCAACGATTATTGCCGCGATGACCAATAAAGTCAATGGGAGTGCAACAACACCTTATTATTACACCCAAACAAGCTGGAGAGCCTGAAATTAACATCCACAACAAGTCAAATGGATACGTGCTACACTCTTAGGCAACACACTTAGGTTATAAAAGTCACGAAAAAAAAAGTCACAGACCAAATAAAACTATACCACCTTCTTGTACCACATCCAACCCTTAAACCTGCATCACCCACAAATTAAAAAGTGCCAGACGGCAGTATGATTTGAACCATCATTTTACATTGAACTGGACATAGAGATATCCCTGTCCTGGAACGCAGCATGAGCCCCAAACCTGCATACACCCCTCACATTTAAAAAGTGCAGTAAAAAAAGTCTTACAACCACCCTTTTAGATTTCACTGGACATTGACAATCCCTGACCCTGGGCCACAGCATGAGCCCCAAACCTGCATGCCCCCACATTTAAAAAGTGCCTGTAAAAAGGAGTCTTCCACCACCATTTTAGATGAAACTGGACATTGACTATACTTTCCTGTCCACAGCATGAGCCCCAAAACCTGCATGACCCCCACATTTAAAAAGTGCCAGGAAAAAGGAGTCATTTCTACAACCACCATTTTAGTTTCACTGGAACATTGACTATACCTGTCCAGTGACCACAGCATGAGCCCCAAACCTCATGACCCCCACATTTAAAAAGTTCCAGAAAAAGAAGTCTTTCGAACCACCATTTTAATTTCACTGACATTGACTATACCTGTCCTGGCCACAGCATGAGCCCAAACCTGCATGACCCCCACATTTAAAAAGTGGCGTAAAAAGGAGGTCATTTCAACCACCATTTTAGGTTGAACTGGACATTGACTATACCTGTCCAGTGA
Source organism: Phyllomedusa bahiana (assembly GCA_025379985.1). Lineage (NCBI taxonomy): Eukaryota > Metazoa > Chordata > Amphibia > Anura > Hylidae > Phyllomedusa > Phyllomedusa bahiana. The sequence goes on along the minus strand of JAODAL010028007.1, from coordinate 4,316 downwards.
CCACAGCAAATGAGCCCCAATCCTGCATGACCCCCACATTTTAAGAAAGTTCCGGAAAAAGGAGTCTTATCAATCCACCATATTAGTTTCACTGGTACATTGACAATACCTTGTCCTTTGCCACAGCATGAGCCCCAAACCTGCATGACCCCCACATTTAAAAAGTGCCGAAAAAGGAGTCTTTCAACCCACCATTTTAGTTTGAACTGGACATTGACTATACCTGCTGGCCACAGCATGAGCCCAAACCTGCATGACCCCCACATTTAAAAGTGCCGTAAAAAGGAGTCTTTTCAACCACCATTTTAGTTATCATCACTTGACATTGACTATAGTACCTGTCCTCGCCACAGCATGAGTCCCCAAACCTGCAGACCCCCACATTTAAAGAATTGCTGAAAAAGGGTTCTTATCAACCACCATTTTATTTTCAACTGGACATTGACTATACCTGTCCCTGGGCCACATCATGAGCCCAAACCTGCATGCACCCCCACATTTAAAAGTGCCGAAAAAGGAGTCTTTCAACCACCAATTTTAGTTTCACTGGACATTTGACTATATCCTGTCCTGGGCCACAGCATGACCCGGGGCCGGATTTACAGTGGGTGCGGTGAAAGCCCAGGCTGGCGTCCGTCATCTTTTAACACGCAGTTTAAAATGCCCTGAATGACGCAGAAAACGAAAACTGTCGTGCTGAAGCAGAGTGCGGAAGCGAAGTGTGAGAACTCCAGCCTTCCTGTACACATCAAAAACCTGGTAGCGCTTGCCCCTCCGTATGAGGGGTGGACCAATTGAGCTTCACTTGGAAAACGTTGTTAAACGCTCCTTTACACCCGGGTGCCCTTATCTTGGCATTCTTTTTCTCATTTTACTCAACGTGCTGAGAAATGGTCTCTGAATTTTCTCTGCCCCGTCCTCCATACTCCATGTCCTCTGAATAACCTACACTGGTCAAGTTTTCCTGTACCTCCCTTGTACAATTCAGAGGAATTTTTTTTAACAGCTATTTTGTACAAGCAATTTTTTAGTACTTTAATTCTAGAAAAAACATTTTTAAAATGGGTGGAATCCCACCATCTTGTTTCTCTTTTTTTATTTATTGTAATTAAAAGGGTTGTCCCCAATAAAGGAATTTATAGCTATTTAAAAAATCTGCAAAAACAATCCCTTTGCAATATGTGTCCCCTTAACAGGTCCTACCTATTCCTGTTTCTGACAGCACCATCCCCTTGAGCCACCTTGACCATTGAAGAACAAATGTCTGTTAAAACAAATTTTTTAAAATTTGAACCGTAGTAAGCTGCATGTCACAGCAAAATGCCCAAAAATTAAAAGCTGACCCTTGAGCCACTTTGGAAAATTGGAAGAAAAATTTTCTTTTTTTGGGGAAACAAATTTTTTAAAATAGGACCTTAGTATGCTGAAATGTCACAGCAAAATGCCCCCAAAAATTCAAAACATGCCCCATGGCCATTTTGAAAATTGTGAAAACAAAATGTCTATTAAAAAAACATTTTTTTTTAGAATAACCTGTAGTAATTGCTCCATTTCAAAGCACTGACCCAAAAAATTTAAAAAATGACTTTTCACCACTGTTAAAAATTGTGAAAGAAATCCACTTAGAAGCCACATTTCTGTTCCAAAGGACCATGTTTAATTGCTTTACTCACCCAAATCCCCCCAAAAAATTAAAATATATTCTAGCCACTTTTAAAAATTGGAGGAACATGACCCAAAACCAGCAATGTGAAAAATTCTAAAGATAAGTAGTAAATGGAATAGGGGTTTTGTCATGAAACCTTGGTGCTTTTTAGTCTCCCACAGCAAAACCAGCAAATGAACTTTTGGGGAAAGAATAAAAATTGAGTAAGAAATATCTTTTTAAAAATAAGTTTTTTAAAGAGGACCATTTCTTTTTGGAGAGGAATGTGAAGTAGACCAGCAACTAATCGGACCTCGGCAATTGGGCCACAACACACAAGATCCAGCCTATTCATCTTATGAAAGTCAAACGATCCACATTATCTGTGGAAACCCGGAGGTTTTTGTCTGAAATGACTCCTCCGGCTGTGCAAAGGTCCGCTAAAATTGAGCTGGCTGCTGGGCAGGACAAACCCTAGGGGCGGGCAGCCAGCTGGGGCCATTCTCCATTTTGGATACCCAAAGTCTATTGGTCCGGAACACATAAAAAAACATCGGTGTTAGACCAGATATCTGCACCATAAAACTTAAGCTGGCTCTGGTGTTGTACTTGGCCTGCATTGCTGCTTTGGGTGAGGGGGAAATAAAGTTTGCCAAGCACCCATTAGGCTTTCCCCCCTTGCCTCCTGCCCCTCGCCCTACGGCTATTGGCACTCTACTGCGTCACGTCGGGGCGTTTTTCCACCGTGACATTTGAAAACTAACAACCAACAGATGTCTCCAGTTATAAATCAGCAAGGCCCCTCCATTTCCTGCATTTTAACCTCTTTTTGGGTGGGGGGGAAGGAAATCCCGGTTTTTTTTTTGTACGGGGAACCCAGGGGGGGCCCACCCATAACTGTTGTTATTTTGAGGGCCCTTTAAATGGAGATCATGTTGGAGGAAATGGAGCACCAAGCACCATTGAGAGAAGGACCTTTTTCCCAAGCCCTGGGTTAGGGGACTAGCAAACTCCCCTCTTCCTCTCGCCTCAAAATTTCCCCCAACCCTTTCCAAGGCAGGGGCGGCGGTGTCTAGGAAAATACCCCTCCTCCTCCCCTCCCCCCTCCGGCACAGTTCAAAAAACAGCCCCGACTTTCCTCAGAGTGCACCCAGACGATGCCCCCTTGCACTAGTCTGGACCCGAACACTGCCTAATGAAACCGATAAAAATTTAAAAATGTGGGCCTTGGGATTTGAGAGAGAAAGGCTCCCCTGTCGCATCGTTCCCTTTACCCCTCCGTCCCCTGGCGGGACCTTTGTTTTGAGTGTCCAACATCGTTCCAAACTAAGACACCCCAAAGGGGATGCTGACAAGGCATGTCGCAGACCATTTTGGTGGTCTTCAAAACTGGCAAGGAGGTCAGAGCTCTTTCACCTGCCTCCACTCTCGTGGTCAACACCCCGAGGTCCGCACGTGCTTGTGGCCATGTTCCTTGTACTGCGTAATGGCATTGGCCTGCTCCACAATCGCTGGAGCATGTGGGGGGGGAATTCCAGGTTGCCACGTCAACAATGAACGGTTTACGGGAGGCCCAGCTGAGCTGCAAAAGCAGCCAGGGGGGACAAGCAGGTGCAAACCGGGAAGTTAACCAACCTCGAGCCTTCTTCACAGGGTCCAGACCCGGGTACTCTTTAAAATTCTGGACGACAAGGTTCATGACATGTGCCCCGGGAAGGGTTGCCCAGCCTACCGACTTAAGGGCGGCCCAGATTTCGCCCTTTTCGCACACCACCTTGCCGGCCCAAAATTCTTTCACCCAGCCAGCGCTCTCCTCGTTTCAAAACCGTCCACAGCTCCTGACCTTTTGGGGGACGGTTCCCAAGGCAGATAAAATTTTAACACGGGCCCGGGGTCTTGGCACGTGATGCCACCCGAGGACCTTGGGGAAAGAGCCCTGCACCATCCTGCGGTTTTTTTAAGAGCGTGCCCAGCCCGAGAGCCCCGCACCCCCGAGACATCCACCCAGCTCACCCTGAGCTGTCACAGAGATAAAAGCGGCCTTGCCCGGGTTACTAGTCCTGTGTCGGGGAGATGGGCTTTTCCGACACAGATCAGACAACGCGCTAAATTTTAGTGACACGTGGGTGGCCAGGGCAGGGACGCTTTCTGGAAAGAAATGCCTGCTCGGGATCTGGGATTGGGGGGAGGCAGGGGCCCGAGTGCGGAACCCCTCTTGTCCCCCAAGAAAGGGGAACTTTTCCCAAACAAAAAACCGGGAATGCCGACTTTAGGGTTTTTCTTTTGGGGGGTTTTTGGGGTTTAAAAGGTTTCTTCTGCTCCCAAACCTGAAAAAAGAAGGCTTGCTGCTAGACTGGCCCTGTAAAAGGGTTTCAGGTCGTCAAATGGGGGAAGAGAAGGGGGAGGATGGGGCCTGGTGTGCTGGTGGTACTCGGGCGACGTGGGGGCTGAAGCAGGCTGACCCTGACAGACTCTGAGAGACAGGGCACGAGGAACGCTTGGGGGTGGCGAGGAGGAGGAGGGAACAGAGGGGTGACATGGTTGGAGGCCCGGGGTCGGCTGGCCCCTTTTTTGGGCCAAGTGTTCCCCCCATTTTAAATCATCATCGCTGCATGTACTGACATTTGGTGTGGTTAACCACTTAAGGTTCTTCCTCTACTTTTCGTTTTTC